>BPLR01010886.1:0-98420 GCA_021605095.1 Caerostris extrusa
CGTATTGCTTTCTTTTCCGACCAGGTCATCATCTTCTCCCACTGATCCGCCGGACCAGTCACGATGTTCCGCCCAGCGCAGCAGTTGGCGATGATAGACGCTTGGTCAGCAAAAAGCAACAATGAAATGCTTGCTGCGTGTAGCCCCATATCCAACAGTGTCCGCTGAACAGTGAGCTCCGATACTATTCTACTTGCCCCCTGCATTGTGTTGGGTTGTCGCTAAGCCACGCTCCGGTTTTTTACTACCATGCGAGGCAGAAGTCTCCGACGACCTTTTCTTTTGATAGCGTGGACGTCCAAGACCATGTAGCTCTACTGCTGGTTTCACCGTCATTCATCCACTTTGCATAAGTACTAACAACAATCGCGAACAACCCACACGAGTCGTGCAAAGGTACTTTGGAAATACTTGGTAAACCCGGGAGCCTTCGAGCCATTCGCCCTCAGTCGCCGCAATCCGCAGCCTTTCATCACACAGAAAGTAAAAGAATGAGCGCTTTTTAGCCTGTCATGTAAGGTGTTTGCTTCTTAAGTATTGAATGGATGCTGAGCTTTTCTGACACTGATGAAACCAGCACTCAGGGATAAGATAAACAAAGGCTACCATGGTTCACTGGAAATTCAAAAGAATTGAGCTTGAAATAAAGTCAGATAATATGGTTATAGCGAGAAGTTATTACATCTGAGAAGAAGCACTTTGGAATGGTCATCTGGTCTGTCGACTGGTCAAGCATGGTCACCAGGCTACCGAGGATTTCACAGCCACAGCTGGGATCCCCAGGACCATTCAGACCTCTCCGTCGGAGCGCAGGCTGCAAACAGTAGGAGAACACCATGGGCCTGGCAAATGTAGGGAACAGTCATGTCAGAATATCACCCAGGGCTAGCCGAAAAGAATATGAGAGCAGTTCGCAGCTTTTGGTAGTAGCCTCGAACGCCGTTGGCGCCGTGGAACATTGAAATAATAGGTTTGGCTTCAAGATTACTGGGCCGAAAGCCAATAGTTGGTACAACCATGGTCATGGTTCGTGCACAAGCCCCAGGCGGCTCTTCATCAGGCCCGAGATTTTCTTCAGTATGCAAAGCCCTTATGAGTTCGCTGTGTGCATATGTCATTGAGTGCAAAGCTAAAAGTGCACCAGCATAAGACTGGCACTGGGGTGAGGTCGTCAGCTGTACCACTCCTGTATATAAGGGAAGGCAACTCCGGCATGAAAACTATTTTGCCCAGCATCGTATGCAAAAATGAAGGAAGATATCACCGCTGGTCAGGTATGCTGTAATCACAGAAGTCCTCAGCAAGACGCGTCACATCATTTTGAAGCTCGGAAAGAAGATAAAGCCGATGGGAATCCATTGAATAAAGATCTTGCCTTCCGGGCATACCGGGTCACAGTCGGCTGAAGGAAGGGAGTCGCATTGCCTCGAATGCAAGGTAACCGACGAAGAGCTGGGAATCGAGGCGCAGCTTCGTGTGTAGTGTATTTCAATAAGTGAGCGGTGCCATCTTGGCTGAATGAGATAAGCTTTTCAGCTTGTGATTTAATGGGAAGAACATTTCTTTTCGCAGAGCCCAATGCTGCCGAAGTTTCTTCATACGACGTGAATAGCCAGCTGGAATGTGATCTGCCGTGACAAAACGACTGTGCTTCATCGTTGAGTAAATGCTTGATTGCAAAATAATAACAGCTCGACAATATTTTCAAAATGAAGGTGGCTCGCTGTAAACATAAACACAGTATTTACATACGAAAAAGATATTGAAATGCTACATGTGCACGTGTTCACACAATTGCTGAGGGGATACACAGCCATATGTGTTTGCAAATACAGTTGGTGGGTCAGCTTTTGGTGAGAGGGGGTCGTAGCAACAGTGGGAGGATCAGACAAAATAGTGGAAGCTTGCCCTGCCAAGAAGAGCAATCGGTTAAAGGCTTGATGCTGGGAGGTCGAGGTCACAGCCAGTGGCTGGGCTGTGCATACATAAATGGGATGAAAAAACAAGCTTTGTTGAAAAGTTAAGAAACATTAGTTAATACAAGAAATGAGGCCTGGGCTGATATTTGACAGCCAAGTAAATATAATACTTAAAATAAAAATTTTCAGCGTGTGGCCACATATCAGTTTGAGGGGGAAAATAGTCAGACCATTGTATAAATGTGGTTGCAGCAGTTATACTCGTAATGAGCATCGGCTATAAAAAAATGCCACTGTAAAGATAAGAAATGAATGGTCAATGCCCAGGAACAGCACAGTCGGGCTTATATTGGTTTATTACTAAATGATGTTACCCAGATGATAGACGCGTGGTTGCTGCAGCATCAGAATAAGGAGAGGAGAGGAAAGCTGAATCGAGGCAGCAGACAGAGTGGTGGTGGGCTTGTTTAGGAAAGTTATTTACCACCTTCGAAAGACGCTTTGAAGTTTCGTTTTTGTGGGAAGGGTGAATATGCTTATCCCGGATAGATCAACGCAAGCAAAGAAACATCGTGTTGATCTGGAAAGGCCAAGATTTGATCGTGTTATGAATGGTCAGCCCAGGAGAACCATCATAGTTCAATTTTGATCTCCATTTGAAACTGGAAGAAAGTATTGTAATAGTTAAACACAATGAGATCGTTGACATAGCAAGAATTATTTTTGTGAATACATTGTTATACAGCTTGATGTGAGAAAACAGATCCCAAAGTGACAAAACAGGCCAGGCAGGTTGAATGAAGCCGGCAAATATTAAAGGGCGGTGCACGGTAAAATGAGCTGCGGTCCGTGGCCGGGGTCGAAGGGGGCTGAAAAACCGGCAGCGGGAGCATAGAGAGAGGGAAATGGATGTAAAAATGTTTATTTGTGAATATGTCACAGACTGAACGAGCCGGGCAAGAACACAAATGTGCTGAATATGCTTATAGGTTAAAAATATAAGAAGTTGAGGTAAAAAATAATGGCAGGGATTAGACAAAAACTATACATATTGAAATGGATAAAAGCTTAAAAATAAGAAAGATATGAATACAGATTTTGAATTATTACATATTATATAAAATAAAATAGAGTTGTTATAGTTAAAATATAGTAAAAAAGCCAGTAAAAAAATAGGGTAAGCGTATTGAAACTCCAGGTACCTTCCATGAGGGGGGGGCGAAAGAAGGTGTTATTATATGAGTATCAATATTTTTTACATAATATCAAACAATAGACAATATTACCAGTTAAGCAACCTTTTTTGCTTGAAAAGAAAATAGCTGCCAAATGGAAGGGGTCCACAGCTGGGTGGAAGAAGCATAGCTTGTTATGCTGAATCGATTTTAGGGCTGCGTGAGTGTTCAAATGCTCACTCACAATTGTGGCTTAGGAAGTCAGTTTGTACATACTGCCATATATAATGTATTAAACATGAATGAAAAGTACATCGTTTGGCTCATGCTGGATACGGCTACCAGAATAATAATTCTTACAGTTGAAACAGGTTGTGAAAATTTAACAGATACGAGCCGGTATATTTAATAACCGTAAGATTAAACTGGAAAAAATGAACATAATTATCTAATCAAAATAGAAGATTATTTTTAAAAATTAATAAAATGATAAATGTAATATTTTTATTAAAACACCAAATGTATTTCAACGTCGAAATTATTTTTATTCCATGAAATTATTGTAATCAATTAATGGACGGTATTATTTTCATTAGTGATAAAATAGAAAATATTTTTTATAAGAGGAATTTATTTACGAAACTGTAAATATGCATCATTATAAATCTGTTAAGAAATTTTTTACGTTTTTTGGCTGGCTATTATTGAGTTAAATTTGTAATAAAATAATAAATTAGTATATTCGTATAGTAGTATATAAAATATCAATTAGCATATATATAATTAGTAATTGAACTTTCGATTCAGAAATGATTTAAGCGAAAATTAATGCTTATTATGTGCATTTATATTTGTATACAATTTATATTAAATCTCAACCTAAATATAATTAATGAAATGAATATGATTTATTTCACATTAAGATATTCAAACGTATAAAACGTACCTATAATAACAAATGAATACATATTCTTGTTTTTCGTGATACTATAAATATTTCTTTTCATAGAATTTTTCATATAAAAAAAAATTCTTCTGTAAATTACTGTATAAAATTTTAATAATTATAATCGTTACGTCACGTATATTGGGACGAATGACGAAGGTTATTTATGTAAAAATATTGAATATAGTACTCGTCCCCCTTATCGTAACTTTTTCTTCTTCGCCCCCTCGTAAATTTCGTTTCAATACCTTACCCTATTTTTTACTGGCTTTTTACTATATTTTAACTTATAACAATATTTTTAATTTTTATATAATATGCTAATATCAACTCATTCAAATCTGTAATTCATAATCTTTCTTATTTTAAACTTTTTATCCATTTCAATATGTATAGTTTTGTCACAATCCCTGCCATTATTTTTTTACCTCAACTTCTTACTATATTTTTAACTTATAACAATATTTAAACATTTACAATGATATACCAATGCCAACTCATTCAATCTGTAACTAATAATTTTTTTCATATTTTACTACAAATAAACATTTTATCCATTTTCAATATATATATATATACACTGTAGTCACAAACCCTCCCGCTATTTTTTTTAACTGTATTTATTACGTTTTAATATATTTTTAAATTTTTATATATAATAATATACCAATACCAGCTCCTTCAACCTATAATTTTTTAATATTTTAACTACAAATAACCTTTTTATTCATTTGAATATAACGAAATGCGCATAAAAAAATTAAGCTTTTTAATTGTTTCATGTAAAATTTCACAAAAGTATTATTCATCATGGAATGTATTGTAATACAATACAATTACTTTAAACACCATTTCAGGAAAATTGGAATCATTCTAATTGAATGATTCTTTAGACTGTTATTCATAGCGATCAAAAATCAAAGAATTGTTCCAACCGAATGGAACCCCGCGTTATCATTGCAGATCCAAACACGGTCCAACAATCGCAGTCTTTCATGCAAAACCCGAAGCGCGTGAACCAGATCCTACGAAAAGGAACAACTCCATCCGATAAGTGATTTCTTTTTCTTCTCCCATTCCCATTCATTATCCCAAAACGAAGGCATTCCATTTCCAAGCCCCTTCATTATTCAATTAAAAGGTTATTAAATAACTTTCCACGTTCCTCAATTGAAACAAATACCCTTTACTCGTGCAAGAGCACTTGTACCTCGATTCCGAAGCCAATTATCGTCTCCTCACTCACCGAATCCCATTTAATTCTGTTCGCACTTCAGCAGCCAATCCAATTTTGCACGCGACATATTTCGAACGTCCAAGTGCTGAGGGGACAACGGGGGTGAATTCCATTTGGGGGAAAATTGGAGCAGTAACATCTTTGAGTTGGTGCTCCACCAGTTGAAGATTTGCATCGGCCCGATGGAATTGTCATTTTGTGCCCGGAAAAGTTTATTAAAGGTGCAGATAATTACTGACGTGTGAATCGTCTTTATCTTTAGTGGAATCTGGGAACTTCACGACTTTATGCAATAAACGTTTAAAAGTTTTTTTTATATTGGCTCTGTAGTGCTAGTTGCGTTTACATAATAAACTCATTTTGACCGTGCTTTCATTTTGAATTTATGTTCATAACTTTATGCAATACACGTTTAAAAGTTACGAAATATTGGGTCCCATTGCAACTTTTTTTTTTTCCCCCTCGTAACCTTTTATCTCTGTCGCCCCCCTTGTAAATGTTACAATCACTTCCACTATTTTTTACCTAAAAATTTTACTATATTTTAAATTATTATAACAATACTTAAATTTTTATTTAACAGTAAACCCATATCAACTGAATCAATCTGTAATTAATAATGTTTCTTATTTTAACTAAAAACAAATTTTTCATCCATTTTAATATATATACTTTTATTGCAACCCCACCAGCTATTTAATTTTTAACTGAGCTCATTACTTACTATATTTTTAAATTATTATAACAATATTTACATTCTTATATGTTATACCATCATCAACTCATTCAAATATGTAATTAATAATCTTTCTTATTTTAACTACAAGTAAGCTTTTTATACATTTTATATATTTTGTCACAATCCCTTCCACTGTTTTTTACCTCGGCTGTTTACTATATTTTAAAAATATTATAACAATATTTAAATTTTTATATAACAATATATCCATATCAACTGAATCAATCTTTAACTAATAATTTTTTAACATTTTAACTACAAATAACATCTTTATCAATTTCCTTATAAAGAACATAAAGAATTAATCTTTTCATGTAAAAATGCACAAAACTTTGTATTATTCCATGACAGAATGTGTTTTACTGACACAATTACTTAACCATTTTAAGGAAAATGAGAATCAATCCAATCGAATGATTATTTAGTCTATTATTCACAGCGATCAAAAATCAAAGTATTCTTCCAACAGTATGGAACCCCGTGTTTATCACAGCAGATCCAAACACGGTCCAACAATCACAGTCGTTTTATGAAAAACTCGAAGCGCGTGAACCAGATCCTGCGAAAAGCAATAACTCTGATCCGATAAGTGATTTCTTTCTTCTTTTCCCATTCATTATCACAAAAACGAAAGCATTTAATTTCCACGCCCGCTCATCATTTAATTAAAAGGTTATTAAATAACTTTACCCATCACCCCAATTGAAACAAATACCCCTTTTCTCCTGCAGAGCACTTGTACCTCGATTCCGAATCAATCATCGTCTCCTCGCTCGCCGAATCCCAGTTCATTCTGCTCGCATTTCAGCAAGGCAATCCAATTTTGCACGCGACTTATTTCGAAATTCGAACGTCCAAGTGGTGAGGGGACTACGGGGGGTGAATTCCATTTGGAGAAAATTGGAGCAAGATCTTTGAGTTGGTGCTCCACCAGTTGGAGATTTGCATCGGCCCCATGGAATTGTCATTTTGTGCCCGGAAAAGTTTATTAAAGGTGCAGATAATTACTGACGCGTGAATCGTCTTTATCTTTAGTGGAATCCGGGACATATTTGACGAGTCTAGAATGGGGACTTCATTTGAATATATGTTCACAACTTTATGCAATGCACATTTAAATGTTATGAAATGCTGGGCCTCACTCATAACTTTTTTTCTTCATCTTCCCCACTCGTAACTTTTTCTTCATTGCATAACCCCCCCCCCGTAAATTTGTTACAATCTCGTTCACTATTTTTATCTAAATTTTTACTATATTTTAAATTATTATAACAGTATTTAAATTTTTATTTAACGGTATACCCATATCCACTGAATCAATCTGTAACTAATAATTTTTCCTATTTTAACTACACTCAATGTCCATAAATTAAGGATAATTCAGAATCACACAGAAATTGAACTCTAAAATAAAAATTTCACTTGTAAAATTGTCACACACATCTTGAAGAAGAATATGCAAATTACAGGAAACCACCAGATGGCGCGGATAGTACGTCACAATGACGAGAGTGTAAGAGAGGGGTATATAAGGAATGGTGGCAAAGAAGTAAAATTGTTCACAAGCGTTTTTAAAAGCCTTTCAGTGCAATAACCGCATAGTTATGGCACAAAGGAAGCATTTGGATGATTTTTTACTTGGTAGAATTATCGGACGACTGGAATGTGGACGTACCCAGCTGGAAGTATCCGAGGAACTTGTTGGAATGGCCCAGAGTGTCATCTCCAGGCATTGGAAACGATTCCAAGATGATGGTAATGTGAGTAGATGTTACGGCACAGGTCGCCCCCGAGTTACAACACCGAATGAGGACCGGAATTTAGCAGTTACTGCCAAAAGAAACAGACGGAGCACAGCATCAGACCTGTCTCGTCAGCTCATGGAGAGCGTCAGGTACCCGTTACCACCAAAGAGAACACCATTTAACAACACCGTTACGGTGGTGCAGAATGGCTCGTTTGGGGAGGAATTATTCTTGGTTCCAGAACTGACCTGCATGTTCAGAGTGTAACGATGACAGGCCACATCTATCGGGATGTCATTCTGGAACAACATGTACGTTTGTTTCGGGGTGCCATGGATGCTGAATTTCTGTTTATGGATGACAATGCACGTCCTCACCGTGCAAACGTTGTAGACCAATGCCTTCAATTGGAGGATATCACCCGAATGGATTGGCCAGCATACTCACCGGACTTGAATCCAATAGAGCATGTGTGGAATATGCTTGGCCGGCGAATTGCAGCCCGTCAACCGGAACTTCGGAGGGCATTGCTTGATGAGTGGTGTAATATTCCCCAAGATCAGATTGATAATTTGATACTCAGCATGCCTAGGCGTTGTAAGGCCTGTATTGCATCGTCCGGGAGACATACTCCATATTAACCATCATACTAACCATGTTATACTGTTTTTGTAAATAGGTTCTTTTTTGAAATTTGCTCCAGGGAGTAAAAATCGCAATTTTTTATTAATTATGTCAAACATATAGCATCTTTTTTGCTCTTTACCTTTTGTTTAATAAATAGACTTTACAAATAAGTCAAATTTGTTTTGCTTCTGTCTCTTTCTTTGCCTGAACTTCATTATCCTTAATTTATGGACATGAGTGTAGAAACAAATTTTTTTTATCCATTTCAATGTACACTTAAGAGCCAAAACATTATGACCACCCCTACATTTTACAATGAACTCGCCTGGATGATGTGGATGGCACGTGATCAGGTGGAAGTGGTATTTAACTGCTGCTGGAGAGTCTAAAGTATCATTCTTTCACTTACTTCTGTGTGTGATGGGAAAGGCTGCGGATTTAAGCGACTTTGATAGAGGGCAGATTGTAATGGCTCGAAGGCTCGGAACAAGTATTTCCGAAATTGCACGACTCGTGGGTTGTTCGCGATCTACAGTTGTTAGTACTTATGCAAAGTGGATGAATGACGGTGAAACCAGCAGTAGACTACATGGTCTTGGACGTCCACACGCTATCAAAGAAAAAGGTCGTCGGAGACTGCCTCGCATGGTGAAGCAAAACCGGAGCGTGGCTTAGCTGACAGCCCAACACAATGCAGGGCCAAGTAGAATAGTATCGGAGCTCACTGTTCAGCGGACACTGTTGGATATGGGGCTACGCAGCAAACGTCCCACTCGTGTGCCTTTGCTGACCAAGCGTCATCGCCAACTGCGCCTGCGCTGGGCCGGGAACATTGTGACTGGTCCATGGATCAGTGGGAGAGAGTTGCCTGGTCAGATGAATCACGGTTTGTCATTCATCATGCCGATGGCCGTGTCAGGATACGCTGTCTTCTAAGCAAACAGTTGATCCCTCAATGTACAATAGGTAATACACAGGCCGGTGGTGGCGGTATTATGCTTTGGGGGACGTTCTCTTGGGCGTCTCTGGGACCCGTGGTTGTGGTTGTGGTAGAGCAGACCATGAATGCTATAGAGTATCTGAACAACATTGCGGACCAGTTGTACCCTTACATGGCCTCTGTTTTTCCAGCTGGAAATGGAATGTTCCAACAGGACAACGCCCCTTGTCACAAGGCTAAAATTGTGTTGGAGTGGTTCCAGGAACATGATGCTGAATTCCAGTTAATGTCCTAACCGCCTAACTCACCGGATCGCAATCCGATAGAACACATTTGGGATGTCCTGGGACGGCCGCTCAGAGTTCAAAGACCACCAATTCACAATATCTCGGATTTGCGTGACCGTTGCTTAAACATCTGGTACAATCTGTCTCCTGACCATCTACCAAGGACTTGTAGCATCCATGCCAAGGCGGATTGAAGCTGTGTTGCACGCCAAAGGTGGGCCAACTCGTTATTGACAGGTGGTCATAATGCTTTAGCTCTTGAGTGTATATACTCTTGTCGCAACCCCGCCCGCTATTTTTTACGTGAGCTCATTCCTTAACTATATTTTTAAATATCTATACCAATATTTACATTCTTATATGTTATACCAGCATCAACTCATTCAAATAAGCAATTAATAATATTTCTTATTTTAACTACAATATATATTTTTATATATTTTCTATACTTTTTATCCAATCGCTTCCACTATTTTTTCCCAAGCTTTTTACTATATCTAAAATATATTATAACAATATTTAAATTTTTATATGATATATCAATATCAACTCATTCAAATCTGTAATTAATAATTTATTCATATTTTAACTACAAATAACTTTTTTTATCCATTTCAATATAACGAAATGAGCATAAAAAGAAATTAATCTTTGATTAATTATTTCATGTACAATTTCAAAACTTTTGTATTATTCAAATACGGAATATATTTTAACTAACGCAATTACTTAAAAATTTTAAACCCATTTTAAGCAAAACGTTAATCATTCTAATCGAATGAGTCTTTAGTCTACTATTCCATAGCGATCAAAAAACCAAAGAATTGCTCCAACAGAATGGAACACCGTGTTATCTTTATATATTCAAACTCTTAATTCTTCTTCGCCCTCCCCCCTCCTTCGTAGCTCTTCTGCGTCGCCTCCCTCGTAACTTTTGTCGAAACCCCTATCGCTATTCTTTTTTATCTGCGCTCTATGCATTTTACTACATTTTAACTTATTATACCTGTACATAAACTTTTATATAATATACCAATATCAACTCATTCAAATCTGTAGTTAATAATTTTTTCATGTTTTAACTACAAATAACCTTTCAATATAACATGATGAGCATACAGAAACAAAGCTTTAATTAGTTCTGCTTTCATGTAAAATTTCCCAAAATTTAATATTATTCGATGACAGAATCTATTTTAACTAACGCAATTACTTAACCATTTTAAACCCCATCTTAAGTAAAATATGAAACATTCCATTTGAATGATTCATTAGACTGACAATCATAGCGATCAAATAATCAAGAATTCTTCCAATAGAATGGAACCCCGCGTTATCATAGCAAATCCAAACACGGTTCAACAATCGCAGTCGTTTCATGCAAAACTCGAAGCGCGTGAACCAGATCATGCGAAAAAGAAACAACGTCCATCCGATAAGTGATTTCTTTCTTCTTCTACCCATTCCCATTAATTATCCCAAAAACGAAGGCATTTAATTTCCACGCCCGCTCATCATTTAATTAAAAGGTTATTAAATAACTTTCCCCATCTCCTCAATTGAAACAGATACCCTTTTCTGCTGCAAGAGCACTTGTACCTCGATTCGAAGCCAATTATCGTCTCCTCGCTCGCCGAATCCCAGTTCATTCTGTTCGCATTTCAGCAGCAAATCCAATTTTGCACGCGACTTATTTCGAAATTCGAATGTCCAAGTGCTGAGGGGACAACGGAGGGTGAGTTCTATTTGGAGAAAATTGAAGCAGTATGAGTTGGTGCTCCACCAGTTGGTAGATTTGCATCGGTCCGATGGAAATTGTCATTTTGTGTCCCGAAAAGTTCATTAAAAGTAAAGATAATTACTGACGTGTGAATCGTCTTTATCTTCAGTGGAATCTAATAATACTTGAAGAATCTGGAATGGGGATTTCATTTGAATTTATGTTCACAGCTTTATGCAATAGACTTTTAAAAATTGAGAAATATGAGTTCTATAGCGCTAGTTATATTTACATAAATTTATTTTGATGACGATGTATTAAATTTAGTAATACATTTAAATAAAATACGTTTGTTAATATATAAATAAATATACAAAAATGTATTTACTATATTTTTTAAATTATTATATATAAATTTATATATATTAATGTACCAATACCAACTCATTCAATCTGCAACTAAGAATTTTTCATATTTTAACTACAAATAACATTTTTATCCATTTTAATACAACGAAATGCGCATAAATAAATTAGTTTTGATTAATTTGTTCATGTAAAATTTCACAAATGTATTATTCATCATGGAATGTATTCTAACTAACACAATTATTTAACTATTTTAAATCCCATTTTAAGGAAATGCGAATCATTCTAATTGATTGATTCTTTAGACTGCTATTCATAGCGAATAAAAATCAAAGAATATTCCCAATAGAATGGAACACCGTGTTATCATTGCATATACAAACTCGTGACTCTTCTTCGTTTGCCCACCCCCTTCGTAACTCTTCGACGCACTCTGTTCGTAGCTCTTCTTCAGCACCCCCCTCGTAGGTCTATTCTTTAACTTATTATAACAATTATAACTTAAATTTTTATATAATATATTAATATATTAATATAATATATTAATAACCATTTTGAACCCCATTTTAAAGGTAAATACGAATTATTCTAAATGAATAATTCTTTATACTGCTATTCATAGCGATAAAAAATCAAAGAATTGTTCCAACAGAATGGAAACCCCGCGTTATCATTGCAGATCCAAACACGGTCCAACAATCGCAGTCGTTTCATGCAAAACTCGAAGCGCGTGAACCAGATCATGCGAAAAGAAACAACGTCCATCCGATAAGTGATTTCTTTCTTCTTCTACCCCTTCCCATTAATTATCCCAAAAACGAAGGCATTTAATTTCCACGCCCGCTCATCATTTAATTAAAAGGTTATTAAATAACTTTCCCCATCTCCTCAATTGAAACAGACACCCTTTTCTGCTGCAAGAGCACTTGTACCTCGATTCGAAGCCAATTATCGTCTCATCGCTCGCCGAATCCCAGTTCATTCTGTTCGCCTTTCAGCAGCCAATCCAATTTTGCACGCGACTTATTTCGAACGTCCAAGTGCTGAGGGGACAACGGGGGGTGAATTCCATTTGGGAAAATTGGAGCAGTAATATCTTGGAGTTGGTGCTCCACCAGTTGAAGATTTGCATCGGTCCGATGGAATTGTCATTTTGTGCCCGGAAAAGTTTATTAAAGGTGCAGATAATTACTGACGTGTGAATCGTCTTTATCTTTAGTGGAATCTGGAACATATTTGAAGAATCTGAAAGGTGCTTTCATTTGAATTTATGTTCACGACTTTATGCAATACACGTTTAAAGATTATTAAATATATGTTAGGTAAAGCAAGTTATATTTACATAATAAACTGATTTTGATGGCAATGTATTAAATTTAGTAATCCATTTAAATAAAATACGTTTCTTTAAAAAAAATGTACTTGAAAATACTAAAAATATATTTTTTCTTTCATGTAATGAAATAAATCAAGCATTTTTTTATAAGTATTTTATTAAAAAGGGTTTAATGTTTTTATACAATAAAATAAACTTATTTTTAAAGTTTCATAATTTTTAGAAAATTTATTTCTTGATAATCACAGCAATGTGCAAAATGTATTAATGACATGTTATGTTGAATTAAATTCCACTCTATTTTTAAAACATTTTACATGTTTGTTTTCGTGATTTCTTGTCTGTAATCCAATACTAATAATTTAAGTGTAATTTTAAATAAAATAAAATTAATTTAAAAAATAAGATCTCGTATAATCTGCAGCAGCGTATAACTGGGACCCAATTTTTCACGATAAATAAGATCTCGTATAATCTAATATATATATATTCACAGTAAATGAGATCATTTTATCAATTTCAACATATAGACATTTGTCTCAACACCTCCCGCTACTTCTTTTGCCTGTTCTCGTTACTTTTAACTAAATTTTTTAAATTATTATAATAATGTTAACATTTTTTATACAATATATCAATATCAACTCATTCAAATCTGTAGTTAATAATTTTCTCGTATCTTAACTACAAATAACCTTTTTATCTATTTCAATATAACGATTAAGCTTTGATTAAATCTTTCATTTAAATATCACAACTGTATTATTCCATGCCAGAATGTATCTTAACTAACGCAGTTGCTTAACCATTTTAAACCCCATTTAAAGGAAAACGTGAATCCTTCTAATTGAATGATTCTTTTAGACTGCTAACTATTCATAGCGATCAAAAATCAAAGAATTGTTCCAACAGAATGGAAACCCCGTCTTATCATAGCAGATCCAAACACGGTCCAACAATCGCAGTCTTTCATGCAAAACTCGAAGCGCGTGAAGAGATCTTGCGAAAAGGAACAACCCGATCCGATAAGTGATTTCTTTATTCTTCTACTCCATTCCCATTAATTATCCCAAAAACGAAGACATTCAATTTCCACGCCCGTTCATTATTTAATTAAAAGGTTATTAAATAACTTTCCCCCATCTCCCCAATTGAAACAAACACCCTTTTCTCCTGCAGAGCACTTGTACCTCGATCCCGAAGCCTTCATTGTCTCCCACTCGCCGAATCCCAGTTCATTATGTGTTCGCATTTCAGCAAGGCAATCCAATTTTGCACGCGACTTATTTCGAAATTGAACGTATGCTGAGAGGACAACGGGGAGTGAGTTCCATTTTGGGAGAAAATTGGAGCAAGATCTTTTTTGAGTTGGTGCTCCACAAGTTGGAGATTTGCATCAGTCAGATGGAAATTGTCAATTTGTGTCCGGAAAAGTTTATTAGAGGTGCAGATAATTACTGACGTGTGAATCGTCTTTATCTTTAGTGGAATCTGGGTACTATACATCATCATATTCGAAGAATCTGGAAGGGTGCTTTCATTTGAATTTATGTTCACGACTTTATGCAATACACGCTTAAAAATTTTTAAATATTGGTTCTGTAGTGCTTGTGGCATTTGCATAACAAATAGATTTTTAACTGCAATGAATTAAATTTAGTAATCCACTTTAAATAAAATACGTTTGTTGTTAAATAAAATTTGTAAAAATTTAATTTTTTCTTTTCGCTTAATGAAATATATTAAGTAATTCGTTAAACTCTTTTTAATAAAATACTTAAAACTTCTTATACAATAAAATAAACATAATTTTAAAGTCTTTATTTCATGGTGGTTGTGTCAAACAACGTGAGACAACGTGCCAAAGGTGTTAATGAATAATCTACAGAGCCACATAGATGCGACCTAATTTTCGGGATAAATAAGATCTCATATAATCAGACTTAATTTAGGCTCCACAACAAATATTTCATGTCTACAAAGCCGTATAATTCGGGCGTAATTTTAGGCCCGATAAATTAGAATTCACTTAATTCAGAGTGGTATAATATTCAGGTGTAAATTTAAGTTCGAAAAAATAAAGCAACCTCGTGTAATCTGCAGGAATCATTTTCGTCCTGATAAATAAGGTCTTGTATAATTCAGAGCCGTATAGAGCTCGGGTTTAATTTTAGGTTATAAGAAATCTCGTATGAAATCACACCTACTTTTTTAGCGCAATATACATCAATCAAGTCTTGTTTTTATAACCATGATATAAATTTAAAAAAGATTCTTTTTTTTCAGTTTTAAGGAACGTTTTTATTTTTAGCTAGTTACAAAATGTTGCAAGAATACCACGTCAGTCCAAAAACGAGTTTCACGTCAGTCCAATCAAATCATGAAAAAATTTTAAAATTTTGTTATGTGAAGGCTCCATATTTTTTTTTTTTTTGTTCTACTCAATTTTAACTGCAAGTATAAAATGTTTCATAAATTTATTCGACTGAAATGGCATCTAGGAGAATTATTTAAAAGTACAGTATTCTACAAAATCGTCTAAAAACAACGGCTAATCATCATAAAAAATTATCATGCTAAATTGAATGCATTTTTTTTTTCTCGATGTTTAAAGAAACTTTCTCTATACCTCTCACTATAATTTCTTTAAGTCTATTATTGAATTCTAGAAAATAAAGAAGAATATCTTATATTGAGTTTTTTGCAACTCCAGTTTTGAATGAGTAAGGTAGTTGTTAAATGCATGTCTTTTTTTCCAATTTCTACTTTAAATAAAACAAAACTAACAATTTCTTTTCAATTATTAATCTTCCTATTTTCTAGAGTTTGGTTTGTCGCTCTACGGTAATTTTTTCTGCACATTTTAGGCCTGTGGTACCAAAGACCAGACAGTTGGCCAATTGGCAATCACGCCGCTCATATTTGCTACATAGATGTAAATTAAGCTAAGTACTGTATTTGTGCTAAATAGTAAAAATAAAAACTTATTGTTCCCAAAGGTACTACTGTGTCTAAAAAGTACTTTGAAGGCGATGAAATAAATTTGGAGAATAAATAAATAGTTTTTGAATAAAAATAATTGGTGTTACTTCTCGGCACAGTAGTATGTCGCTTAAAATAGGTTTGCGCATTTTAAGACATGAATGTGAAGGAAACAAAATCGATAAGTAAAACTTCTTTGATTAAAAAAATTGAATCCGAAAAATTCTCTTTATTACAAAAATCGAATCAAATATTAAATAATTATTCTACACATTTCTACAATTTGAGGAATTTTTGTTAATTTATTGCAAATGGTAAAAACACAGGTTTGCAATTTGTATATTAAATGTTTTTCGAAAATTTAACGATAAAAGTTACAGCAAACGGTATTGGGAATAAAAGATTTGCTGGCATATATTCGCGTTTGCAATTATTCATTCATTTGAATAATTGCTTGAGAGAAAAGCATATCTTGGGTCCCAACAGAAACCCCATTCCCAAAAATAAGTACGATTATTAACAAGGGAAATATTGAAAACTGATGGCAGGTTTCTCCGTTACACATGTAAAACTGCCAAGGGACATGATGTGACATGAAGTTGAATTAAATGACAAGTTCTGCTTTGTGTTTCTACGTGACTGGAGTTAATGGAAAAGTATGTGAATAGATTGCTCAAGTAATATTTTTTGTTCTCCTGATAGAAATATCAGTTTGGCAGGTTTTGTTAATTTTGGCGTTATTGCTTTGGTTATTTTGTAACTGTGTACATTTTTCTTTGCATGTATGAGTTAGTTGCTTTCGATTTCTTATGTTAGGGGAACGTTTGTAAAACGTTAAATGTTTGATTTCTTTAGCTTTCTAGTCCCGAGGGACGTAAACTGTGGTAGAACAAGGTATAAACAATTGACTATTAGGTGAATTTGGCTAGAATAATAGAAAGAAATACCAAATTAAAATATTCCGTTGTATTTTAATATTAATATCCATCATCATCACTGGCGCAATAGCCCCATGATGGCAGATTTTGGGACAGATGTTTTTGTTCTTACTGGGTGCGGTTGTCAGTTGTACGCCCAACGTTCTACAATCCTATTAGATCCAGTGAGGGGCTGATGGTCGAGTGATTGGGGCTTGGTACCACAGGTTTCGGGTTCGAGTTCCGGCTGTGCCATGGATATTTGTAGTGGTTCGAATCCATTTTAAGCAGTACATACAGTCTCATATGACCGTAGAGCCAAATCAGACTTCATCTTACCCACATCATTCCAAATCTATAAAGGGGCAACTCTAGGAACAAATATGTGGTGTGCTGTAGTAGTAGTAGTAGTCCTATTAGACTGGGGCCTACGGCTTAAAGTGGATTCCGAACCACAACAAACATCCATGGTACCCCGTCAGTAGCGCCAGAACGATAGTCATCGGCCATCAGGACCCAATATTAATATTAGGACCATAAATTTTAACTTTCTGGATTATGGGGTTCTTGTGGCTATCAATAAAGTTAAATAAAATTTCCGAAATGTGCTTAATTAAAGTCCTTAAGTGAATGAATATTGATGGCTTGTTGCATTTCCGAATGTCTCATACGTTATTTAACTGCGGTGATTTGTCTGCGAGTGATATTTTGAAAAGCTTCAGTGATCTTTAAGTTAAGACTTAGCGGCATAAGACCAGACTGGACGTGCGTAGGTAATTATAGGCCTTAGAATAGCTGTATACAAAATAATTTTGTTCCCTGTTCATGCTAGTGTGGTAATTGGCAAGAGGAACAATTTTCTAAAATTTTGTAAAACATTTGTGAAGTACTACAGCACTTACATACACACGTACGCATATACATACATACGTACGCATATACATACATACACACGTACGCATATACATACATACGTATGCATATACATACATACGTACGTACGCACGCACATACATACATACGTACGTACGCATATACATACATACGTACGTACGCATATACGCACGCACGCACGCACGCACGCATATACATACATACGTACGTACGCACATACATATATACATACATACGTACGCACATACATATATACATACATACGTACGCACATACATATATACATACATACGTACGCACATACATATATACATACATACGCACGCACATACATATATACATACATACGTACGCACATACATACGTACATACGGACGGATGGACATACATACATACGGACGGATATACATACATACATACATACGAACGGATGAACATACATACATACGAACGGATGGACATACATACATACGCACATGTATGTCCATGCGTACGTACACATGACCGCGCGGACGGACGTACCTGTATGTATGTATGTCCGTCCGTCCGTTCATCTATGTTTACATATAAGAAAAAAAAAAATAATAACTCACTATGTTTCAATTTTCCACTCCCAAAAAGTGTCTATAGTGGGTCTAAATCGAATATGGGGATATATAATTTTACATGTGGCTGGCGTAGTTAGGATGCATTTCCAAAGTGGCCCGCAAGATCATTTGGGTTGACCACCCCTGGTATACACAATTTGTTGGCCGATAGTTCAACTAATCATCTGGAACGAACAATATATTTTTCCTAAACACTGAAAAGGTCTCGCCGTTCTCAGACACAGAAAAGCAATTTAAGAGATATTACCAGAATTGTTTGTAGAGTTATCCACTTATTTAAAAAAATTCTCAATATTTCGTTGAGTATATAACGAATATTCGTTGAGTAATATTTCGTTCTTATTATTTACAACTAAGCTCAAAAATATAAAAATGTAAATTTCTTCGAAATGAATAAGGCCCATTTTTAAAATCTTTGAAATTAAAAGATGAAGGGCTTAATATTTTGGAACTCGTAAGTCATTTTTATCTTAAATGCTGTGTTCCTTTTCCCGCTTGATAATAAGCTTAAAATGCACTTCAGGAACACAGAAATCCCTGTAAGCTTATAATAGGGGTGGACGAAAGACAATGCATGTGGCATGGTTGTCATGACAAAAATTAATGGACGTCTTTTAAGTCATTAAAATAAGCTATGAGTTCTTCAGATAAATGGAAATGGCAAATTCAAAACAATATTTATTCAACTGCAGCTCTTAAATTCAGCAATTCTAGCATCGTAATTTTCAAAACGCAATTTTGAATTTATTAGACTTTTGGGATTTAGGTTTATTATTGGCTACCTAGACATATTGCCATACAGTAGGAAAAAGTACAAAAAAGGGGGGGGATGTGGAGATAAGTTGTTAAATTAGTAAAATATTTATTATTTGTAATTATTGGTTATTGGTAGTTTGCAGCCTGATGGCCAATTGGTTAGCTCTGACTTTTGGTACCACAAGCTTAAGTTCGAATCTTGGCGGCGGCATGGTTCGAATTCACGCTAAACTGTATGTCCCGGTCTATTTACCGAAAATGTGTACAACATGCAATAAAATGTCGTAGAGCGATAAACCAAACCAAACTTGCAAGATGGGCAGTTTGTTGTCCGTACTAGTTTGAAGGCAATTCAATAGGGAAATCTTCAATTTTGTATCGAAATCTTTTTGTATCGACATCAAATTTCTTTAAACTCTGATTACAAAAATATAAACATTAAGTTAGGTTAATTAATTTTTTAACTATCAAATTTAACCTTTTAAAATCATCGTGGGCGAAAAATAAGCCCACGTAAATTGGTTTTCTAATATTAGTTAAAAACGAAGTACTGGTAACACCGATATTTCCCCGTAATTATTTATGGCGTTAGAACGGATGGCGTTATCCTGAAAAAACTCACTTTTGTTATGTACTTCGTTAGCTGCACAAAAAAGAACTGATCTTGGGTGATATTTCACTCAAGTGTAAATTTAAACTTACATCAAAGATTTAATTGTGAAGATTTAATTTTCTGTTAAGTATCGTTGTTATAATTTTAGTTTCTGATACGATAAGCATTAATTATAAGAGAATAATAATTTTAGTAGTTATTTTATTGACGTAGAGCTAATTTTATAATATGGTGTTCCGCAGAAAAAGATAAAATAGAAAAATGTATTTTAGAAACTTATGATTTTAGCGATTATGAGGACAATATACGCGATATTGAGGAAAATGTAGTACAAGATGATTATACAAACTTAATGACATGAGAGAAGTTTGATAGAATTTTAATTGATGCAGGAAATTATATCCACTTTATTAATAAGAGTTTGCGTAATAATCAGATTAGTATGAGCTTCCTCAAAAAGTCCAACTCGTAGAAAGAAAGCTAAATTAAATATATAATTATAATGTAATCAATTTTGAATACAGAATTTGCCGCATAATTTGAGGAAAATAATATTAGAAACACTTCATGAAAAGGTTGAGGAAACAACTCCAGTGCCACCATCCACATCTAAGCAAGGACGTTGCATATGCACAAGGAAAGAAGATAGAAAATAACTGCGAGATGTACAATTTGTACCTACTTGCAGTGCTGCATTTCGCAACTAAAAAGTGCAGCATTTTGTAATAACTGTAAAAAAATTTAAATTTTCATGAAATATAATTCTTATAATGCATCTAATCTCATTTACATACAGTGAGCCACAAAATTGAGCATACACCACTAAAACTTTTAGACTTCTTCCAATTACAAATTAAATATTGATTTAAATAGATATTTTTTTTTATCCTAGATACTTTAACCTCTGCTTTACCATCCTATAATAACACAATTCTATAGTTAACTTATCTATTACGAAAAAAAGTTAAGCGATTCGAAGAAAAGATAGAAAACCATGCCACAAAATTGAGTATACACTTCTTATATTTGTAAATTATGCCACCACTTTTTTTAGTTTCAAATTTTCTTTAAAGAGTTTCAGGAGTAGCTGCTGCTTATAACACGTGCTATTGCACTTCAACGCTTTTAAATAGTATTTTTTCTCATTAAAAATCGTAAAATGAGCTCTCGTAGAGAGACTACTGAATCTGAGCGTTTATTGGTTGTAAAATGGTCGAAAGAGGGCAAATCTCTTCGAGAAATCGCTTCCTTGATTGGTGTAACTCATGGTTGTGTCCAAAAATACTACAGAAGTATAAAAAACTGGATCTGTGGCCAATATTCCTGGAAGAGGACGTAAAGAAATACTGAGTACTACAGCGAAGAGGAAGATCATTCACTCAGTAAAGAAAGATCCGAGGGTGAGTGCCTCTAAACTAGCTTTATCGATGTCCTCTACAATCGGGAAAAAGATCTAAGTTGAAACAATTCGACGTACCCTTCACCAATATGGGTTTCATGGCCGTACACCAATACGAAAGCCACTCATCAAGTATGTGAATAGACAAAAGAGAGAAATTTTCGCCAAAGAACATCGTTTAAAGCCTATTTCTTTCTGGAACACTGTAATATTTTCTGATGAAAGTAAGTTTAATCTTTACGGAAGCGAAGGACGATTTAAAATATGGAGAGAAGCTGGAAAGCACTGGCACCTAAAAACACCATTAAGACAGTCAAGTTCGGAAGTAGATCTGTCCTCGTTTGGGGTTGTATGTCGGCTGGAGGAGTTGGAGAGCTTGCTTTTATTGATGGTGTTATGGACAAACATGCATATTTGGGGATTTTAAATGATAACTTGAAAAAAAGTGCCAGTAAGTTGGGCTTGGGTCAAGCTTCATATTCCAGCAGGACAACAACCCCAAGCATACAGCAAAGATTGTGCAGTTGTACTTGCTGTACCATTGCAAGAAGCAATTACACACTCCAGCCCAGTCTCCAGACCTAAACGTCATCGAAAATTTGTGGTCGCAATTAGAGAAAAAGCTGCACATGAGCATGAAATCACAAGCAAGGAAGTTCTCAAGAAGGTTCTGAGAGAAGAATGGGCTAAAATTTCTGTTGAAACCACTAAAACACTAGTAGAATCTATTTCCCAGAAGATTACAAGCTGTAATTCAAGCAAAAGGTTATGCAACAAAATATTAATTCTACGTTAAAAGGAAATTAATAAAGGTGTATACTTATTTTTGTTGTGTTGTTTTTCCTCTCGTCTCAGATATTTTTTTTTTCGTAAAAAATAAATAAACGTAACAATTTTATAAGTATAGTACGGTAAAACATACACTAAAGTATATAAGGTAAAAAAATTCAATCATCTTAAAGCAATATTTAATTTGTAATTGCAAAAAGTCTCTAAGTTTCTAAGGTGTATACTCAATTTTGTGGCCCCCTGTATATCTATTAAATTTATAAAATAAAATTCATTTACTGGTGTGAAATTATACCTATGTTATCGTTAATGTGATGTTTAGATGCCTTTTAAGGCATCTCTTTTTTCATTTTTTTTCCTAACAAAACTAAAAGGATGGTAGTTAATTTTTATAATATGATTTCAAGGAAAACTTAAAATATGGAGAATGATGCATCGCTAGTTTATTAAAGGCATTCATCGATAATAGAAAAATATTTATTCAATGTAATCAAAAACAGGAGATAAAAGATTTTTAAATAACGATCAAGTTTGGATTCAGGGTCTTTGTGATATCATGAAGGAAACGAAAGTTATTTTTGTGTGTGTGTGTGTGTGTGTGTGTGTGCGCGTGTTTTCTTCTACCCAACTAACACAATACAAAAAAATTTTTTTTTTTAACTTATAATGGGGGCAAAGTAAACTAACACTGACGTTTCGAGATTTAATGTTGGAATATAGTCTTAATTTTTTTCTTGGGTCTTTAATTATAATATTTAAATGCATATCTTGTTCATTTACAATTTATGTATATAATCGCAAAATATAATAATCTTTGAGTCAAAACAGACTTGTAAAAATAAAATAATTAATCGTTTATATTTTTAGTAATGGTAACTTGGAGTTTTTTATTTTTTACTGTTATTTAAAAACCGCAAGTCAATGAATTTTGGTAGATGACTTGATGACATTTAGACAAAGATTACTTTCTTTCTTTTTAAGTGCTGTCTGGATTGTTTCTCAACGACTTTTCTAAAAAATATCTGCTAAATACTTGTTAAAATTTTGTAACGGTTTCATTGATTCAGTATATTTCTTTTGGATAATTTGCTGGGTTTTTGTAACGAATCATACTTAAAATGTTCTTCTAAGTTTTTAGTGTCTTTTCGATATTACCTGCAAACTATTATCAATGGGGGAAAAATGGAAAAAGTTATTTCACTTCCATAGCTTATTTCTTAATTGAAAAATAAAGAAATCACATTCACCGAATTCAATTCTATGAATGTGATATATTTAATTTTTGCTTTCACTGTTTTCTTACTTAGAAATTAATCGAAATTTAAACATTTCAACGTCATCGGTCACCAATAAGATGGCAAGCATATTGTTATGGACTACTCTTTTCATTTGAAGTCCAATCAAAAATTTGTCTCCCGATTGTTTAGAAATATTTGTTGAATGTTGGTATTTAAATAAACAAAAAAAAAAAAAAAAAGGTACTGCAGAGATAAATGATTGTTATGAAATTCATTGAGACTTTTCTAATTTTATATATTAAAAATATCGAATTTCTTGTCCATTAAAGACTAATTAACAGCCATTCTGGCATTCTTAATTAAATATCTTCGATCTTTTTGTTAATTGCGTCATCAACGTAGGGCACCTGAACTGTAACCAAAAAATCCATTCGGTCTTTAGTCGACAATTAGAAAATCACTAGCGTAGGTAATTTTAAATGTCACAAAAAAGAAATGTTGCCGCAAGGATGATTCATGGAAGAGCCAGAGCATGCAATTTGCAAACCCTCACCGATGCCATTCTCAACCTCATTGCAGTCATTCTTCTAATCATAACAAATTTACCAACACAATTCCGCGCAGTTTATAATTCCGCTGGAATCTCATTAACAGGGAAACAAATGGCTCCATTAACCACCTCGGCTTGCTTAACCTCTTCATAATCCTCCAAAGACGCTGGAATCCCCCACTGAATCGCAACTTAATCAAATAAAGCATCCGCCACGACACGTGTCCCTTTTCCCAGCATTGCCCAAACAGCTTGCCATTCCCGAAATAATGCCACAGTATCGCCTCCAGATACCTATCCACCGTGCCAACAATCCGTCAGACTTTGCAATCCCTAGTTAACGGGGACACAAATGGCATAAGTTTAAAGCATTGGTTTGGCAGCAGTTCTCGAATTCCCGGGGCTTTATTGCTAATAACAAATGATCCGTCGTGCGAGTCCCGACAAATATTTCCGGTATTCAAATCTGTCGACGAATCCGAGTCCTACGGCTCAAGGAGCAATTATGCGATCACCAATAAAGGAGTTTGGGGAACGGTATATTTTGTTGCGCCCGTAATTAGAGCGAGATAATTAAATAAAACTGGAACCAATGGAGGCGCTCGGGCGGAAGTTTTGATTCGCAGGTGATGATGTCTTGATTGCGGAATTCGGTGGAATTTTGGAGTTGGCGAGAATTAGCAAAATAGGCTCGTTGTCTGTGTTATGGAATACTAAAAAGTTGCAGATTCAATACAATAAATAACATAAATTTTACGAATAGGTAATCGATTATTTCCTGTTTAAGTGGAATTAATTGTTAAATATTTGTGTACACGTAACTAGATGACCTTCCTATAAGTACAATAGATACATATAAAGGCAGTAACAATTCAATCCCATGGTGACTGTTAACGTTGATTCATGCAAAATGGTGAAATCTTTTAAATTTGTTTTAGTGATTCTTTTTACAATTGTTCTTTATTCTAATTGTGCAGAAAATAATTACTCTTACAATTGTTCTTTATTCGAATTTTATACGTACTTCGAATTATGAAATCATTATTTCTTAAAATTTCTTAATTATTATTTTCTAAAATCACTTTTCTTATTGTTCTCAATTCGAAGTGCATATAAAATTATATTAAAGATATTGTCTGTCAAAGTATTGCAATTAAAGTATATAATGCTGTTGAATTTTTTTATAATGTATTAATCTCTATTTTTGGTATGGACTGTTTTTTCTGCTGAAGTCTAATCAAAAAGTTTCTCTTTGTTATTTAGAAATATTTGGCTAATATTGGTATTAAAATAAACAAAAAAAAAAATAAATAAATAAATAAATTTATTTACTGCTGCAATAGTTTATTGTTATGAAGTACATCTGGACTTTTCATTTTTGTATATTAAGAACGAATTTTTGTCCATTAAAGACTAATTAACAGCAATTTTAAAATTTGTAATTAAATATCTTCGATATTTTTGCTAATTATGTCACCAACGTAGGGGAACTGAATTGCAACCAAAGAAATCCATTCGGTCTGTATTCGGCAATTAGAAAATCACTAGTGTAGGTTATTTTAATTACTCACAAAAAAAAAAATCATACGTGAGTAACAGTGGTTTCCGGCAGTATGAATCATGGGAGAGGCAAAACATGCAATTTGTAAACCCGCACCGGTGCCATTCTCAACCTCATTGCAGTCATTCTTCTAATCATAACAAGTTTATCAACACAATTCCCACGCAGTTTATAATTCCACTGGAATCTCATCAACAGGGAAACAAATGGCTCTATTAACCGCCTCGGTCTTGATTAACCTCTTCCCTAACCCTCAAAGACGCTAAAATCCACACTGAATCGGAACTTAATCAAATAAAGCATCCGCCTCGACACATGTCCTTTTTCCAGCATTCCCTAAAACAGCTTGCCATTCCCGAAATAATGCCACAGTATCGCCTCCAGATGCCTATCCACCGTGCCAACAATCCGTCAAACTTTGCAATCCCTAGTTAACGGGACACAAATGTCATAAGTTTAAAGCATTGGTTTGGCAGCAGTTCTCGAATTCCCGGGGCATTATTTCTGATAACAAATGATCCGTCGTGTGACTCCCGACAAATATTTCCAGTATCCAAATCTCGACGGTCCGAGTCCTACGGCTCAAGGAGCAATTATGCGATAACCAATAAATGAGTTTCGGGAATGGTATATTTTGTTGCGCCCGTAATTAGAGCGAGGTGATTTAATAAATCTGGAGCCAATGGAAGGCGCTCGGGTGGAAGTTTGGATTTGCACGTGACGCTGTGTCTTGATTGCGAAATTCATTGAAGTTTGGAAGTTGTCGATAATGAGCGAAATATCGTTGTCTGTGTTATGGAATACTCAAAAGTTGCAGATTCAATACAATAAATAACATAAGTTACAGGACTACCATTAATTTAGAGAATAGATTCTTTCATGTTTCAGTGGAATTAATTGTTAAATATATGTGAAATTACATATAGTAATGTCACCTGTTTATATGTGTCTTTTAGACACATCTCAAGGCCGTAAACACACACATAACAATCACATGGTGATGACATGGCCGTATAACAATCACATGGTGATTGTTAATATTGGCTTCATGAAAAATTGTAGAATTTTATCTTTAAAATCTGTTTTAATCACTTTTTATAATTCTTTATTCGAATTGTACATAAAACTGTACCAAATAAAGGTATTATAGGGGAAAGTATATATACAATTAAAATATTTATGTCTGGTGATTTTTTTTTTATAATATATTAATCGATATTTTATGTAAAATGGGATATCTTTTATGTAAGTTTGAACAATTTTTGATGACAAATTGACTTTGATAAAAAAAATTAATTACGATTTTTCATAATCGCTATGGATTGCTATGTCAAAAGCTTATGAAGCAAAAGCTATAGCAAGACAACAACCGGAACAAAAAAAAAAAACAACCGGAAAAATTATTGGAATCGTTACAAAATGCATTAACGAGTACTGTTCATTTGGTAGTTATAGTGTATTACTTATATGAAGTATTCCAGGTTTTTATTAGCGAAAAAGTCGTTGTCTGTCTTATTGAAATCGTTCTCTCCTACTTAAAAGTTGCAGATTCAATACCATAAACAACATAAATTGCAGGACTACCATTAATTTTATGTATATATAATCGATTCTTTCCTGTTTCCGTGGAATTAATTGTTAAATATATTTGCATTTACATATGGGAAAGTTACCTAGTTACAAGTGTAATAGACACATATAGAGGCAGTAACAATTCATTCCCATGGTGATTGTTAATGTTGACTTCATGCAAAATCGTAGTATTTTATCTTAAATATTTGTTTTAATCATTCTTTTTACAATTGTTCTTTATTCGAATTTTGCATAAAATTTCATGAATTAAATATATCAACGTTGAAAGCATATTTACAATTAAAGTACTTTATACTGCCGATTTATTTTCATAACATATTGACCGCTTTTCATAGCAATAAACAAGAAAACTAAACAAAATCTTACCGCTGAATTAATTACTTAATTGATTGTTATGAAATACTTCGGGACTTTTCCAATATTATATATTAAAAATATCGAATTTCTTGTCCATTAAAGACTAATTAACAGTAATTTTGAAATTCTTAATTATATATCTTGGATATTTTTGTTAATTGCATCATCAACGTAGGGGAGCTGAATTGTAACCATAATTCTCCATTCGGCATTTAGGCGCAATTACAAACCACTAGCGTAGGTAATTTTAATTGTCACAAAAAAAAAGAAATGTTACCGCAAGTATGATTCATGGGAGAGCCAGAACATGTAATTCGTGAACCCGCACCGGTGCCATTCTGCAACCTCGTCGCAGTCATTCTTCTAATTATAATAGGTTTATCAACACAATTCCCTCGCAGTTTATAATTCCGCTGGAATCTCATTAACAGGGAAACAAATGGCGCCATTAACCGCCTCAGCGTGGTTAACCTCTTCCTAATCCTCCAAAGACACTGGAATCCCCACAGAATTGCAACTTAATCAAATAAAGCATCCGCCTCGACACTTGTACCTTTTCCCAGCAATCCCAAAACAGCTTGCCATTCTCGAAATAATTTACAGTATGGCCTCCAGATAGCTATCCACCGTGTCAACAATCCGTCAAACTTTGCAGTCCCTAGTTAAGGGGACACAAAGGGCATAAGTTTAAAGCATTGGTTTGGCAGCAGTTTTCGAATTCGCGGGGCTTTATTGCTGATAACAAATGATCCGTCGTGCGAGTCCCAACAAATATTTCCGGTATCCAAATCTGTCGACGGATCAGAGTCCTACGGCTCAAGAGGCAATTATGCGATAACCAATAAAGGAGTGTTCAGGAATTGTATATTTTATTGCGCCCATAATTAGAGCGAGGTAATTTAATAAATCTGGAGTCAATGGAGGCACCAGGGCGGAAGTTTTGATTCGCACGTGATGCTGTGTCTTGATTGCGGAATTCGATGGAGTTTGGGAGTTTTGGAAAATTAGCGAAATAGAGTTGTTGTCTGTGTTATGGAATACTTAAAAGTTGCAGTTTCAATACAATAAACAACATAAATTGCAGGACTCCCCATTAATTTTACGAATAGATAATCTATTCTTTCCTGTTTCTGTGGGATTAATTGTTAAATATATGTGCATTTACAGGAAGGTCACCTAGTTACAAGTTCATTTGGATTTTATCATTTATTAGTTCATTTGGATTTTAGTTCATTTTCCATAATATCAAAGAAAGCTTATAATGTATCTCTAATTATCTTTCGGCTTTGTTCGATAATAGAAAAATATTTATTCAATGTAATACAAATCCGAGTTAAAAGCTTTTGTAAATTACGTTCAAGCCTCAATTCGAGGTCATTATCATAAAGGAAACGAAAGTTATTTCGTGTGGTTTTTTTCCTTCTAACCAACTATCCAAATAGAAATAAAATTACGTTAACCTTGATTCCTAATGGTGTCAGTGTAAACAGAAACTGACGTTTCGCGTTTTAATATTGGAATTTATACATCATTTTCCCCTGGTTTTTAATTATTATATCTAGCAATGTTTTCTGTTTAATCACAATTTATACGTATAATCGCGAAAATATAACAATCTTTGAGACAATAACAATAAAGTAACTTTTAAAAGCAAGCTTATAAAATTAAACAATTAATCGACATTTTTAGCATTGGCAACTTAGAGTTTTTGTTTAAAAACAAAAACTGTTATTATATGCAGGTAGATGACTTTTATTAGATAACTTGACATTAGGATCAAGATTACTTTTATTCTTTTTAAGTGTCACACAGATTGTTTATTAACCGTCACTTCTTAAAATAATATCTGCTAAATTCTTATAGAGATTTTAAAACAGTTTTACTTTTTTTTCCGTTACTTTCTTTTCGAATAAGTTGCTAGAACTTTTTGTTTGTGTGTTTCGAATTAATTACCTGCGTGATTTTTTATCAAAACGAAATATACTAAAATCTTCTTGGAACATTTAACTTATATTAGAAATTAAGAACATTTAAGTCTCGTTTTGAGAGTAGCTGCAAACTATTATCAATGGGACAAAATGTAAAAAGAAAATTACTTCATTTTCAAAACTTATTTTATAATTGTGTGTTGAAATCTATGAATGTCATTTCTTTCTTTTTTCTTTTACTGAGGAATTAATCGAAAATCAAGCATTTCAAAGTCACCGGTCATCACTATAATAGGGAGCATATTATTATGGATTGTTTTGTCGTTGAAGTCTAATCAGAAATTTATCTCTTGGTTATTTAGAAATATTTGTTGAATGATGGAATTCAAATAAACAAAAAAACTTAAATTTTACCGCTGCATTAGTTAAATGTTATGAAATACATCAGACTTTTCCAATTTTATATATTAAAAATATCGAATTTTTGTCCGTTAAAGTCTAATTAACAGTCATTCTGACATTCTTGCGATATATTCTGCGATATTTTTGTTAATTACGTCGTCAACGTAGGGAACTGAACTGAAACCAGGAAATCCATTCGGCCTTTAGTCGACAATTAGACAACCACTAGCATTTTTAATTTTAATTCTCACAAAAAAGAAAACATACATGATGGTAGCCGCAAGTATGATTCTTGGGAGAGCCAGAACATGCAATTTATGAACCCGCACCGGTGCCATTCTCAAAATCATTGCAGCCATTCTTCTAATCATAACAAGTTTATCAACACAATTCCTCCGCAGTTTATAATGCCGCTGGAATCTCATTAACAAGGAAACAAATGGCTCCATTAAACGCCTCGGCGTAGTTAATCACTTTCTAATCCTCAAAAGACGATGGAATCCCCACTGAATCACAACTTAATCAAATAAAGCATCCACCTCGACATGTGTCCCTTTTCCCAGCATTGCCAAAACAGCTTGCCATTCCCCAAATAATGCCACAGTATCGCCTCCAGATTCCTAACCTCCATTCCAACAATCCGTCAAAATTTGCAATCTCTAGTTAACGGGACGCAAATGGCATAAGTTTAAAAGCATTGGTTTGGCAGCAGTTCTCGAATTCCCGGGGCTTTATTGCTGATAACAAATGATGCGTCGTGCGAGTCCCAACAAATATTTCCGGTATCCAAATCTGTCGACGAATCTGAGTCCTATGGCTCAAGGAGCAATTATGCGATAACCAATAAAGGAGTGTTCGGGAATGGTATATTTTGTTGCGCCCGTAATTAGAGCGAGGTAATTTAATACATCTGAAACCAATGGAGGAGCCAGGGTGGAAGTTTTGTTTCGCACGTGATGCTGTGTTTTGATTGCGGAATTCGGTGGAGTTTTGGAGTTGGCGAGAATGAGCGAAATAGAGTCGTTGTCTGTGTTGTGGAATACTTAAAAGTTGCAGATTCAATGCAATAAACCACATAAGTTAGAGGACTCCCATTAATTTTGAGAATAGATAATCGATTATTTCCTGTTTCAGTGGAATTATTTGTTAAATATATGTGTACATGTAACTAGATGGCCTTCCTATAGGTACAATAGATACATATAAAGGCCGTAACAATTCAATCCCATATTGACTGTTAATGTTGCTTCATGTAAAATCGAGAAAACTTATCTTTTTAATTTATTTTAATCATTCTTTTTACATTTGTTCTTTAATAAGTTTTATACGCAATTCAAATAAAGATATTGTCGTTAAAAGTAGATTTACAATTGCTGGTTAATATTAATTGATATATTTAATGCTGGCTAATTTCTTTTTCTATCACACATTAGACGTTATTTTTTTGGAAAAAGAAGTATCTTTATTTAAGTGTAAACCGTATTTTTGATGATAAATTGAGTTTGATAAAATAAATTATTACGATTTCATATATTCACAGTAATTTTTTATGACAAAAGGTTTATGAAGCAAAAGCTATAATATATATAACAAGACAGTTAAAATTAATCGGAAAAATTATTGGAATGGTTACAAAATGCATTAACGTAATTATTAACATTAACGTATCGTAACAAAATGCATTAACGCATTATCAGAAGAATGTACGTTTGGTACAGTCGTTTTCTGTGTTATGGAAATCGTTCTCTCCTTCTTAAAAAGTTGCAGATTCAATACAATAAACAACATAAATTACAGGACTACCAATAATTTTACGAATAGATAATCAAATCTTTCTAGCTTCAGGGGAATTAATTACTAAATATATATGCATTTATACATATATATAGGAAGGTCAACTAGTTACAAGTGTAACACTCACATACAAGGACCGTAATAATTCAATCACATGGTGACGTAGCTTCATGTTAATGTAGCGTCACGCAAACTCGTAGAATAATTTCTTTAAAGTTTATTTTATTTACAAGTGTTCGAATTGTGTATACAATTTTATCAAAGATAATTTCATTAAAAGTATATTTATAATTAAAGTATTAAATGCTGTGGAATGTTTTTATAATATATTACTCACTATTTTTGGGTATGGACTGTTTTCTGTTAAGTCTAGTTGTCTAATCAGAAAAGTTTCTCTTGGTTATTTAGAAATATTTGGTTAATATTGGTATTAAAATAAAAAAAAAAAAAAAAAAATTTATTTACTTCTGCAATAGTTGATTGTTATGAAATACATCGGAACTTTTGCGATTTTTTATATCAAAAATAACGAATTCCATATGCATTGAAGTCTAATTAACAGTAATTTTAAAATTCTTAATTAAATATCTTCGGTATTTTTGTTAATTGTATCATCAACCTAAAGGAACTGAATTGAAACCAGGAAATTCATTCAGCCTTCAGTCGACAATTAGAAAACCACTAGTATAGTAATTTTAAATCAAACAAAAAGAAATGTTGCAGCAAATGTGATTCATGGGAGGCCAGAACAAGCAATTTAGTATGAACTCTCACCGGTGCCATTCTCAACCTCATTGCAATCATTCTTCTAATCATAACAAGTTAATCAACACAATTCCCGCTCAGTTTATAATTCCGCTGGAATCTCATTAACAGGGAAACAAATGGCTCCATTAACAGCCTCGGTCGTGGTTAACCTCTTCCTTAATCCTCAAAAAGACGCTGGAATCCCCACTGAATCGCAACTTAATCAAATAAAGCATCCGCCTCGACACGTGTCCCTTTTCCCAGCTTTCCAAAACAGCTTGCCGTTCCCGAAATAATGCCGCAGTATCGCCTCCAGATTCCTATCAGCCGTTACAACAATCCGTCAAACTTTGCAATCCCTAGTTAACGGGGACACAAATGGCATAAGTTTAAAGCATTGGTTTGGCAGCAGTTCTCGAATTCGGGGCTTTATTGCTGATAACAAATGATCCGTCGTGCGAGTCCGAACAAATATTTCCGGTATCCAAATCTGTCGACGAATCCGAGTCCTACGGCTCAAGGAGCAATTATGCGATAACCAATAAAAGTGTGGTATATTTTTATAATATATCGGGAATGGTATATTTTGTTGCGCCCGTAATTAGAGCGAGGTAATTTAATAAATCTGGAACCAATGGAAGGCGCTCGGACGGAAGTTTTGATTTGCACGTGAAGCTGTGTCTTGATTGCAGAATTCGGTGGAGTTTTGGAGTTGGCGAGAATTAGTGAAATAGAATTGTTGTCTGTGCTATTACACCAGAATACTTAAAAGTTGCAGATTCAATATAATAAACAACATAAATTACAGGACTCCCATTAGTTTTACGAATAGATAATCGTTTATTTTCTGTTTCAGTGGAATTAATTGCTAAATATATGCGCATTTACATATTGGAAAGGTCACTTACGTAGTTACAAGTGTACTAGATACATATAAAGGACTAACAATTCTATCACATGGTGATTGTTAATGTTGCGTCAAACAAAATTGTACAATCTTGTCTTTAAAATTTGTTTCAATTATTCTTTTCATTATTGTTTTTATTGTTGTTGAAATAATATTTACGATTAAAGTATTTAATGCTGGTGAATTTCGTTTTATTACACATTAGCCCCTTTTTTTTGTAAAATGGAATATCTTTATTTAAATTAATAAAATTTTTGATGAGAGATTGTATTTTATTTTATCAATTACAATGGATTTTTATGCCAAAAGATTTATGAAGCAAGTCAATAACAAAAAGTTAAAAAAGCATTGAAAATTATTGGAATCGTTACAAAAAAAGTATTCACACTGTATTTTTCTGTTCATTCGGTAGTTATAATGTATTACTGACATGGGTATTTTTCCCCATTTTTTATTAAGGTTGGGTATAGGATGCAATTATCGGGAAATCATTTCTATTTTCCTTTATTTTCTGTAGTCTGGCTTTGGGGCACTGATATTATATAATAATGTCGATTATTATATAATACTTCAGTAGAAATTGCACAATATTCAGGTAGATAATTATTAGTTTGATTTATATTTTTTATTATCAAATATTTTCTATTGAAAAATCAAAAATTGTTGAGAATCGAAAGCTTTTTATATGAAACTAATTATTTTTTTATTATATTATATTTTTTTGTTTTATATCCATTGCTATTATCATATGTTATATACTAGATATTTTATGTTTAAAAATATCATTAACTTTTTTATAGAAATTATAATAGTCCTATTATAAGAGAAATTTAAAAATTTTATAATAGAATTTAAACTACGAAATTTTAATATAAATACATTTATAGCATCGGGCCTTATATATATAATATTATATCGTAAATTATCATATTATCAAACAATTACCATAAAACAGACTTTTAGTCCTTTTTCTACAACATAATTCTTTTGCCGTGTTGTTCAGAAGATATTTATCTTTGCAATCAATCAAATTCGCACTTTTCCATTCACAGTTTTTATTTGTAAACTCTTGTCGAAACAAATACTAATATTAAAATACTAAATTTATATTATAAAAAGTTAACTGTTATACCTCATTTTACTGAAATAATTCCTTTTTATTGTAAGCTTTTCTTTAAAATTTAATGAAAAGTTATATTTGTGAATTTCTTGCAAAATATTTTTAAAATTTTGTAAATGGAAACTATGGTTGAATAAATTGATTTATAGCATAATTAAGTTACTTTTAATTAAAATGCTTATAAGCAATAAAATTATCAAAATTGCAAAAATTAAAACTTTAAAATGATTAAAATTAAAAGAATAAGAATAAAAATGAAATGGAATTCAAAGGAATTAAAATAATTAATTTATTATTTTTAAAATTTCTCAAATCTCTTATAGCTCTTTTAATTTTCACAGTAAAATGCGAGATACTTTTTATTGAGCGACTTCTTAAAATATGATACATTTTGAAAATGAAAACGTAAAAATAAAAAGAACATAAAAAGATAATTTAAAAATATCATACATAATGACTTTATTTTTACTTAACATTAAAAACTGCTGACGACCGTACGAAATATGTATTTCTTAATGTGCCGTTTTTATTCATTATAATTTGTTTGAACTTTTTTTCGTGTTGAAGTTTTTATATATTTTTAAAAGAGCCTAATATGAGCTACAAAATTTTTAGGTTTCTTATAACTTTAAATTATCACGAATTTCTGTCACATTTGGAGTTCTGGACAAGCTTTTTGCGTTGCTCTCAAATATGTAAAGGCCTTATCAGAAATGTAAGTCAATTCGAAGTTTAATTTAAATGCTAATGTAAATTTTTTGGTTGGCTTTCCATTGATGCACCATTCGAATCGGGTTGAATGTGATTTTATATATAAAGAAGAAAGAGAATCGCGTTTGAAATCCACAGATGCATAACAAAACTTTGAAATTGTGTTTGGAAAAGAAGTTGCCATTATATATATATATATTCAAATTAAAAAAAGGGAACTAAAATACCATATAATGTACATGTATTGGACTTCATCGATAATAGTAATATTTTATGTATTTTTTAAATGTATGTATTAGAATATAACTTAAGTTTCATAATTTAACTACAATTCTCATATGATGGAAAATATTAAATTTGTTGTCATATGTTGGCAGTATGTTGTCTTGACTAGAGGTCCATGGCGTCTCCAAAAAAGTGAAGTTAAAAGTGAATCTATGAAATAAAAATAAGTGAGAGCATAATTTTTGTTTAAAAGCTATTGTTTTATTAATTTCTTTGTATAACTCTAGAAACTTTCAATTCAAATATTTTTATTTAAAATAAACGTTGATTTTACTTGATTTTATTTGTGTTTTTTAAAACAAGCATGAAATATGTGTTGCTCAATATAATGATTGAACCATATCAATCTGTTGGCTCTGTTGTTCATTTTTTAATTATCTGGCTTTCCAAATATAAATAGATTATTATTTCAATATCCTCCAAATATAGTCTAACGATTTGTTTACGTTTTAAAAGTTTTTTTAACCATCACTTAACAGACTTCTCTGTCTGAATTGGGTAGTGTTTTTTTAGTGTTTCAACAATCAATTCTTCATAAAGTTCTAGAATTATTGATTTTTTTTTTATATTTCTGCGTCTATTGAATTGGATAGTTCTTGGTAGGCTTCTGCTCTTTAGGGTTTCTATTTCGCCAAATCTCTTTTTCGTACCAGATAGAATCACCTATACCGTAATATTTTGCAACCGCAGCGACCATTTTTGATTCTTCAGGAGGAGATGTGGCAAAAACCGCAAGGGAAACAATCGCCAATTCAAATGTGAACTCATTGTGAAGATGGTAGTTTTTTTACGGCATTTTGAAAGGGGGCTTTAATTATAATCACCCTGTATATTAACAAATGCACAATTGCTTTTTTAGATATTAATTATGCAGCATTATAAAATCGTTTGATTTAAACTAATTAAAAAAGAATTACCAATGATTTATTTGTCTTGATTATAGCTTTAATTTTTTAAAATATATAAGTGATATAGTTTATTTTTGAAGTGCAATGTCATCTCAAAATATATTGCTGTTAAAGTACATGATAACCGAAGGGCCGTCATTTTTTTTATATATACATTCTGTACATGTTTTTCTGTTAGTGAAGTTCAAACTCTATTCGAAGCTATTTCCAGAGAAAATAGTTTTTCTTTTAAGAGTAAAGTATATTAAATAGTTAAGCTTTTTTTTAGCATCATATAAAACAAACTCGTAAATAATAGTAAGTTAGAAAAAGGGCATGGCTACATATTGAAACAGAAAATTATATGAAACTATTTCATTTCAATATGAACCCTATCTCATGATAACGCGAAATTTTATATTGAATATAAAATAATCTATTAAATAAATATTCTTGGAATTTCACTTTGGATATTTAAATAAATAGTTTGTTTCAAAATATATTAAAATTTTTCTGTCTATTTCTTGTTACTCGAAAAATATAACACTTGGATGATCATTTTTTTTTTATCGAGAATCATTATTAAAATTTTTTTTTTGATGAAAAAATTACAAAAAGTCCTTTTCTATTAAGACTTGTAAAAAATAAATATTCTTTACTGTAAAATTTATCATCTATATTCCTATTACAAATATCGTCTGCTTTCGTAAGCAGACAATTTTATATTCTACAAAAATTCCATTCAAATGCTAAATAAATTAATTTATTAAATAAGAATATGAAAAAACTAAACAAGTCCTTTTTTTTTTTCGTTTTTATCATATATAACCTAAAAGATCTCGTAATAATATTTTAATTTAAAAAAAAAAAAATGCATTATTTTGTTAAATAAAAAGAATGACATCACAATTGTGCACGTGATACAATTCGCATTCAGTAAATCAAAAATTGAAGTAAATATTTCTATTATTTATTTATTTATTACTTGTTTTTTACTTATACGTTTTTTTTTTAAATGAATTTATTTTTTAATGTCTGCCTGAAGTTGAATAATTCCATTATTTGAGCATGATCTTATTAGAAAAATATATTAAAAATAAGCAATTGCGATCAACTTATTACCCAGAAAAATATGGATAGTTTTTATCTTGAGCTGAATATTTTTTCACTGAATACTTTCAAATATTTCTTAGAAAAGTTTTATTTTATTTAAATTTCTTTCAGGAGCTTAACTTTTGGTTTATTGTTTAAAATTTCTTTCAAGCTATACTTAATTATTATTTATTTTTTACTTTTAAATTTTTTCTTCTTTTTTTTTTAATTAATGAATTTCTTTCTGTTTAATGTTTAAATGAATTTGAATAATTACATTATTTTATTTAATTGATCTTATTTCTTTATTACCAATAAGTATTTGGTTTATTTAAATTTCTTTCTAGGGATATACTTATTGGTTTATTTAAATTTGATTATTTCAAGGTTTCTTATAATTATTTTATTTAAATTTCTTTCAGGAGCTATTACTTATTGGTTTATTTAAATTTCTTTCAAGGATATACTTATTGGTTTATTTAAATTTCTTTCAAGAGATATACTTATTGGTTTATTTAAATTCTTTCAGGAGATATACTTATTGGTTTATTTAAATTTCTTTCAAGAGATATACTTATTGGTTTATTTAAATTTCTTTCAGGAGCAATTCTTATTGGTTTATTTAAATTTCTTTCAGGAGCTATACTCTATTGGTTTATTTAAATTTCTTTCAGGGCTTTGCCCATACTTATTGGTTTAAATTTCTTTCAAGAGCTAATAATTTTATAATTAATTAATGTAAAATTGTTCTAAAAGACCGTCTGTAATAAAATTTTCTTTTCTTTCAATCAAAGTGAGAATGAGATTTTTCAAGAAGAGAAAATATTTTTGGATTCTATAAGTTTTTATTTTTTAAGATTGCTGTTATGGACTTTTTTCTTACATTAAATTCTAAATTGTATGGATAACATGTAGTTTTCTTCTAAATTTAACCTAGTTAACACCTTGTTATTTTTACATTTAATTATCTTGGCAGCCAACATATATTTTACTAGAATATTTAGAAATATTTTTTACTTGCAGGAAAAGAAACGCCAGTTTATAATTTTGTAATAAAAAATAAATTTTTTTTTAATTTAGTTTTAAAATTTTGCAGTCTATTTTATATAAATAGTATTCTATTGAAGCAGAATTTAAAATTTATTATGCTGCTTAAATTAAAAATTTATTTAAATCTATGCAGCAGAATTTAAATTTTTCTGGCAAAATTTCAGCATTAAAATCTACAAGCATTAAAAAAGCAGTCAACAAAGAGCACAACAAATTGAAGGTTTATCAACAGTTTTAATTAATTTTTTTTTTTTATATGTTTTTACGTAGTGTGTTTTGATACAAAATAATCAATATGTAATTTTAGATAATTATAAAATTAAGATGTATTTTTACTATTAGCTTGAATTTTTTTGAATCTCACATTATTATGTTAAGATTAAAAATTAAACTATTATACAGACACTCTATTGTCAAAGTTCATTTTATTGACACACTAAAAAGTTAAATTTTTCTTTATACTTTTGAAAAATTAATTCGTAGTAATATTTATCTCAAATTTAGGAAAATTGGTTAATGAACATTTATCTGAATACAAAAGACTGTAATCAACACTCAATCATTGAAAGCATAATTAACTTTTTTTTTTTCTGTCACAAATTGGTATTAAAAATTAACGATTATTTCAACTAATGAATAGCACAAAAACAACTAATAATAATAACAGATTTAAATATCTGTCATCAGTTTTAATAAACAATTCATAAAGATAAAGAATAATGTTTTCAATTTTCAAAGGGTATTTAAATACTCATAATTATCTTAATTTAAATTAAGAATGAAAAAAACAGAATAAAAAAAAATCTCTTTTGAATACAAGTTGCCCTTTATTCTAAGAGAAAAGATGAGTTATTTAGAAAAGGCCTGAAACTATTTAAATATATTTAATTAATGTTCACAACAACAATAAAATATGGATCTTTATATCCAAATTTCTGACTTATTATTATTTTTATTTTTATTATTATTTATTAGGATTTATTATTTTTTATTATTATTAATCATTATGATTATTTTTAGGTATATTCTTTAACGTCCATAAATTACAACAATTGTCGGAACTATTATTTAGTAAATGCTTGAAACTGTTTAAATATTTAATTAATATAAATATTTACAACAACAATAGAATATGAAACTTTATATCCAAATGATTATTTTTAGGTGTAATTTGTGATCGTCAAAGAATATATAAATTGTCACAACTATTATTTAGCAAATGCCTAAAACTATTTAAAAATTTAATTAATATAACTTTTTTCAACAGCAATAAAATATGAAACTTATACCTAAAAAAATCATCATTTAGATATAAATTTATGGTCGTCAAAGAATATATAAATATCATTTAGCAAATGCCTGACACTATTTAAAAATTTAATTAATATAACTTTACAACAACAAGGTGTAATTTCGGTACCACAGGTTTCGGTTTGAGTCCCGGCTGTGCCATGATTATTTGTAAAGAATATTTAAAATTATAGGATCGTAGAGCGTTGCGGGGGCATTGTTATGGGTAATGCAAAGTGAGCAATGTCTGTGGAGCGCTTGCCTTAAAACAAGACCAAGCTTCTATGTGTTTGCCAATACATTAACAAAAAAAAAAAAACAATAAACTATGAAACTTTATATCCAAATGATTATTTTTAGGTGTAATTTGTGGTTGTTAAAGAATATATAAATTGTCGCAATTATTATTTAGAAAATGCCTGAAACTATTTAATTAATATAACTATTTACAACAACAATAGAATATGAAACTTTATATCCAAATTTCTGAGTTGATTATTTTTTAGGCATATTCTTTAACGACCACAAATTACAACAATTGTCGCAACTATGCATTAGCTTGTTTCTAATAAGCATTGGATGGAAAGCTTTATCTGTATTTCTTCGGAAAATCTTCAAGGATTAGAAAGCGGATGAGAAACCTAATCAGACGATCCTTCAGCGAGTTACATCCCTATCTTTGGCAACATTTTATTAAATTACATAGCAGAGCGAAACTCGTAGGTTGGTTTCTGGAAGTTTGCATTGGTTCACTGAAGATCGTCTGAGAGTTTGTAGAATATATTCATTAGCTAAAGAACAGTTGATTCGAATGAAATTTATTCAGGAATAAAATTTATTTCGAGTAGAAATTGGGATCATAATTCATTGTTATCTATTTTTTCGTTCTTCCTGTTTTGTTCGTCATTATTACCACTAATTTATCTTCAACTTTGTCATTAGCGATGTTGAAATTTATATTTAAATTTTTGATTAAAGTTTGAGACATGGCTTCAATTTTGAAGTGACTTTAATTCTGGAATTGTCCTTCAAGATTATTTAATGATGCGAAATTTTTTTATTTATAATGATGAAATGTTAGTTGGTAAGGTATTTTTTTAATTTTATTAAGTATACTTTGAATTTTAATAACACAATACGTAAGTCTTGATATAGTTGAAATATTTTTTATCTTAAAATATTTAATTTTAAAGGATATTTTGCTTAAAGCTTCTGTTTAATAGACAATGAGAATAAAATTTTTCTACATGACATTTTGTATTTTAAATGAAAGTTAATTTTGAATATTGTTAACTATCAACCAATTAGTGACTTTGGTGGTGCATAAAAATTTCCTTTAAAAACTTCCTATGATAAAAAAAAATTTTTCTTCTAAAATTACATAAATGCTTCCATATTATGAGATAATTTAGAGATACTTTGATTAGCGCTACATTTACATGCTAGGTTATTGAAAACAAATTGCAATAGTGATTATATGAAATTCATGGCAACATGCAAAATAAGCAATATTTATATTAAGTGTTTTATAGTTTTCTGAATAAAAATTTTAATACAACATTGTATGCAGTTTAAATTATATCAATTATACATAAAAATTTCGGAATGCACAAATAATATAATTTAATTTCTAAACTTAATTTTAAAAAATTAAAGTAAATATTATTGAATTTCTTTAGATGTTTAATATGCAATTTTTACACACATGCTTATTATAATATAATTTAAGTTATCGATATAGTACTTCTAATATTTTTAAATCTTTCTCTTTTTTATTATAGTTCTTTAGTATTAAGTGATTTTTTATACATCTAAGAACATATATGTCGGACAAATAAATAACTGAATGATTTGAAGTGAATAGATGGGTAATTTTGTATTTGTTGTACTACACAAAATTCAGAAAATTACGAAACACCGAGTTGTCTGATTAAGACCCTTTAAATGCGTTCTCCCATTTCAAAGTAAGCCCAATTGCTTGTGTTAAATAACTGCAATTCATGCCATAATGGATTAAGCCTTGCACCTTCTTTCAACACAAGCTGGGTTTTAATATTTATTTTTTATGATTTGACATATAATCAATGATTTCAGCAAATATATATTTACCTTACAACATAAGAGCCTATCAGATATTAAAAATACAGATCATAACGGAGATATATTCAAATCCCATCGGATGTTATTGAACCTAATGCTTATGTGTACATACAGGAGAGGGATAAGATAAATACATAAGCCAGAAAGACCTTCCGTTGTGATGAATGGGATGTGCCTTCCTTGTGGATGTTTGTTTCAAATTATTTTAGCAAACAACATATAGGCTTTGCAAGTTGTATTCTGGGTAATTTTAAATTTGCTAAATAACTACTAATTGTACAATGGCAAATGATTGGTATTCTAATCATCGGAAAACAAAAAAAACTACTTTAAAAGATATTCTGTGAATTTTTACAATCAGATGTTGAAGTTTACCAATCAGAAATTAAAAAAGCAATATTAATGAAAACACTCATGTTATCAATTTTTATTATTTTGAATAACGTAATAAGCTGCGTGTCAAAATTTATGATCAAGACATTTTTTTTTTTCCGTTTATTATTATGCATGATGGATCTGTTTAATCTTTTTATTTTTACAAGTCTTTGTTTGTCAGAAAAATAATTCGAAATTGACAGTTTAAGCCTCGCGCATCAAAATAATTTGTCACGCCTTTGTTTAGGCTCGTTGAATAAATTAAAAAGAATAGCTGGATTTCATTTTTAAACAAAAGATTTTTTTTTTTTAACTTTTGTTAAATTTAACGCCTTTAGTTAATAAAGATAAAACGCGTAAAATTTATCACACCATGTATCATTAGAAACGAAATATTTTAAACTCCAACAAATTATATTTTTTTTTGCTAACCCATCAATAATTTAGACGCCTTTAGATTTACATCCTTAAAATAAAGAAATCTTTGTTTTATTACGCATTACGTGTTATTTATAACAGTTATTAGTCTTATCAAACATGAGTGACTTTTTAAAAGCGTTGTATCTGCGAAATAAAGAATCTCTAGTCAAAGCAATAGAAAGAAATATTTCTCAGCAACTCAAAGCATTGCAGGGGAACAAAAAAATCTAATCACTGGTATTAACTTTCATTAGAATCCCTGCAGCTCCTTGAAAAATGCTTTCGACGCTAACTAAAGAAAGCAGCCAAATGTAAGAGAATGCCATTGTTTTACTTCTTCACCTTGTAATCCGTGTAGGGTTTGGCGGAAAAAAAAAAAGGAAAAACAATGCAAAAAAAAAATTTTTCCAATCAACAAGCATGACCTATGAAAGCTTCTTGGCGAATATTGTTTTTAAAAGACGCCCGAAGCTTAAATTTATCTCCTTTGAGAATTTTAAATACAATGCTGAGATGCGATGGGTTGTTTTCTTGTTAAAAACAGGCCCCTCCGACTTTGAAGGGGAGGGGGGGGACCTATGATTAATTAAGCTAATTAAAATCGTGTTTGTTTTGGAAGACTTTTGTCCTGGATTTGTTTCGGCTTCTTTCTTGGGCAAAAATTTTCCGACTCGAAGAAGTATGAATTTATTATTTAAAACGAATAATTAATTAATATTAAAAGTAAATGAAAGATTTGTGATTAAGATAATGCATTTTGTGTGTACCATATTTTCAGAAATACTTAACAGATGTCAGTACGATATGGTATTGATAATTCACGAATTGTTTTTTTTTTTTTTTTCAATATTCTACCAATACGAATGATGGTTTTGAATCATAATCGATATGTTGTTTGCATATGACAACTACATGCCATCTCATGTTTCAATTTATAATAATGTATTTTTAAAATGTTTCCTGTCACTTTATGTAAATAAACCTTAATTAATATTAAAAGTAAATGAAAAGTTGTGATTAAGATAATGTATTTTGTGTGCAGCATCTTTAAGGAATAGTTACAGATGTTAATGCGATATTGCTATTTGGTATTGATAAATCGTAAGTTCTTTCTTTTTAAATATTTTACCGATGCGAATGATGATACAATATTGTTATTTTAATCTTAATCAATATGTTGTAGATGTGTGACAACTACATTTCCTCTCGTGTTTCTATTTATAATTATGAATTTTAAAAATATTTTGACTCTTTATGTAAATAAAGTTTGTGGTGTGTTACAAATAAAATCGTGTTTTCACTACTCAAGCTCTATTATACAAAGACAGGCACATAGTAAATAGCAGACATTTGAATGAATGATTGTCGCCTGATGGCCAATTGGCTTGAGCTCTGGCCCTTGGTATCACAGGTTTTAAAGTTCGATTCAGGGCGGTAGCATGGAGGTTTGTGAGTGATTCGGATCCTTGTTAAACTGTAGATCTTGGTCTAGTTAATTCACAGAGTGCACAAAATGACATTAGAACAACAAGCTAAACCAAACCCCAAACTCTATTTAGCCCAATTGTTTCTCAAATTAGCGACTGCAACGAACACCGGTAATTGTTTAAACCTTCCACTTTCTTTCAAGCTTTTTGCTTAAATTAATACTAGGACACAAATTGAGTTTTTACCTTTTATTTTCTATAATATGATGCGAAAATCATTGATTATATTTTTCTTATAATGCATGAGCCGGTCAGATAATACGGGAACAAATCATAAAGAAGCTCTTATTCAAAACGCATCAGATGTTATTGAATCTAAAGCTTACGTCTCCATACCAGAGATGAGTACCGTAAATAAGTAAGCCACAAAGATTTTCCGTTGGTCTGAATAGGATGTGCCTTCCTTGTGGATGTTTGTTCCAAATTACTTCAGAAAATGCACGTATAGCCTTAGTAAGTGTATTTTGTTTATTTATTAAATAACTACCACTGTACAGTTACAAATGTTTAGAATACCAATCATAGAAAACATGAAAAAACTAATTTAAGAGATATTTTGTTACTTTTTACAATCATATGTTGAAATTTTCCAATCAGAAATGTAAAAAAATATATTCGAGAGAAGCACTTTTGTTATCAATTTTCTTTATTTTGAATAACATAATAAGTTGCATGTCAAAATTTATGATCAAGTCATTTTTTTTTTGTTTATTATTATTCATGATGGATCTATTTAATCTTTTTATTTTTACAAGTCTTTGTTTGTCAAAAAATAATTCCAAATTGACAGTTTAATTCTCGCGCATCAAAATAATTTGTCACGCCCTTGTTTAGGCTTGTTGAATAAATTAAAAAGAATAGCTGAATTTCATTTTTAAACAAAATATTTTTTAACGTACGTTAAATTAACGCCTTGGTTAATAAAGATAAAACGCGTAAAATTTATCACACCATGCATCATTAGAAAAGGAAATATTTTAAATTCCAACAAATTTTTTTGAACCCATCTATAATTTAATGGCCTTAGATTTACATTATTAAAAGTAAAGAAATCCTTGTTTTTATTACGCGATTACGTGTTATTTATAACAGTTATTAGTCTTATCAAACATGAGTGACTTTTGAAAGCGTTGTATCAGTGAAATAAAGAATCTCCAATCAAAGCAATGGAAAGAAATATTTCTCAGCAACACAAAGCATTGCAGGGAAAAAAAAATCTAATCAATGGTATTAACTTTCATTAGAATCCCAGCCAAATGTAACAGAATGCCATTGTTTTACTTCCTCGCCTTTTTAATCCGTGTGAGGTTTGGCGAAAAAAATGTAAAACAATGCCAAAAAAATTTCCAATCAACAAGCATGACTTATGAAAGCTTCTTGGCGAATAGCGTTTTTAAAAGACGCCCGAAGCTTAAATTTATCTCCTTCGAGAATTTTAAATACAATGCTAAAATGCAATGGGTTGTTTGTCTTGTTAAAAACAGGCTCTCCGACTTTGAAGGGGAGAGGGGGGGGACGCAGAACCTATGATTAATTAAGCTAATTAAAATCGTGTTTGTTTTGGAAGACTTTTGTCCTGGATTTGTTTCAGCTTCTTTCTTGGGCAAAGATTTTCTGGCTCGAAGGAGTATGAATTTATTACTTAAAACGAATAATTATTTAATATTAAAAGTAAATAAAAGAGTTGTGATTAAGTTAATGTATTTTGTGTGTAGCACCTTTTCAGAAATAGTTAGCAGATGTTATTAGGATAGTGTTTTGATAATTCACGACTTGCTTTCCTTAAATATTCAACCAATACGAATGATGATACAATATTTCAATCGTATTGTCGAAATGTTGCAACTGTATGTACTTTCGTGTTTCTTCTTATATTTAAGTATTTTAAAAATGTTTTTAAACATTCATTAAATAAAGCTTTGGTGTATTATAGGTATTAAAATTGTGTTTTCCCATTCAAGTTTTATTACACAGACAAGCACATCGTTCACCTAGTAAATCACAGACATTTGACTGAATGATGGCGGTCTGTCGGCTAATTAGCTAGCGGTCTCACCATTTTTTTACCATCGCTTCACCACAGGTTTCAGGTTCGATTCCTAGCGGCATATGGATGCTTTTTAGCAGTTTGGAATCCACGTTAAACTGTAGGTCCCATACTATTTAGCTCAAATTATGCACAAAATGACCGTAGAGTAACAAGCCAAACCTACCCCAATCACTGCTTAGCTCAATGGTTTCTGGAATTAATAACTGCTATGCATGCCGCTAATGAATTAAAAACTTGCACCTTCTTTCAAACTTATTGGTTTGCATTATCGGCGGTAGACAAGTTGGGCTTTAAATTTTATTTTCTATAATTTGAGACATTATCAATGATCTGCGCGAAATATTCATTTATCTTATGACACAAGAGCCTATCATAGACCAAAGAAACAATAAGGAGTCTTATAAGAAACTCATCAAATATTATTAAATATAAATTTTAAGTCCCCATGCCGCAGAAAGGTACCATAAATAAGTAAGCCACAAAGACCTGCTGTTCGGCTGAATAGGATGTACCTTCCTTGTGGGTGTGTGTTCCAAATTATTTTATCACATATACGTATAGTTTCGCAAGGCGTATTCTGGGTAATTGCTAAATAACTCTCATTGTACTCATTGTACTGTGACAGATGATTAGAACACCAATCATCGGAAAACATGCAAAAAAACTAGTTTCAGATATTCTGTGAATTTTTACAATCTGATGTTGACATTTACCTATAAATAAAAAAAATATTCGAGAGAGAAGGGCTTTTGTTATCAATTTTCATTATTCTGAATAACATAAGTTGCGTGTCGAGATTTATGATTCAAGACATTTTTTTCCGCTTAAATAAATCCATCATGCATAATAATAATCTTTTTATTTTTACAAGTCTTTGTTTATCAGATATATAATTCCAAATTGACAATTTAATCCTTGCGCATCGAAATAATTTGTCATGCCTTTATTTAGGCTCGTTGAATAAATTAAAAAAAAAGAATAGCTGGATTTCATTTTTAAAAAAAATAATTTTTTTCAACGTACTTTTTAAATTTAACGTCCTCGTTAATAAAGATAAAAGCGCTTAAAATTTATCACGCCATGCATCTTTAGAAACGAAATATTTTAAACTCCAACAAATTTTTTTTTTAACCCATCAATAATTTAAAGGCCTTTAGATTTATATCCTTAAAGTAAAGAAATCTTGTTTTATTACGCATTACGTGTTATTTATATAGTTATTAGTCTTATCAAACATGAGTGACTTTTTTTAAAAGCGTTGTATCAGTGAAATAAAGAATCTCCAGTCAGAGCAGTGGAAAGAAATATTTCTCAGCAACACAAAGCATTGCAGGGGAAAAAAATCTAATCACTGGTATTAACTTTCATTAGAATCCCTGTAGCTCTTTGAAAAATGCTTTCGACGATAACTAAAGAAAGTAGCCAAATGTAACAGAATGCAATTGTTTTACTTCCTCGCCCTTTAATCCGTGCGAGGTTTAGCGAAAAATGTAAAACAATGCCAAAAAAAAAAATTTCCAATCAGCAAGCATGACTTATGAAAGCTTCTTGGCGAATAGCGTTTTTAAAAGACGCCCGAAGCTTAAATTTATCTCCTTCGAGAATTTTAAATACAATGCTGGAGATGCGATGGGTTGTTTGTCTTGTTAAAAACAGGCTCTCCGACTTTGAAGGGGAGGAGGCAGAACCTATGATTAATTAAGCTAATTAAAATCGTGTTTGTTTTGGAAGACTTTTGTCCTGGATTTGTTTCAGCTTCTTTCTTGGGAAAAAAAGATTTTCTGTCTCGAAGGAAGAATTTTACTTTTAAAACGAATTATTTAATATTAAAGTAAAATAAAAGAGTTGTGATGAAGGTAATGTATTTTGTGTGTAGCACCTTTTCAGAAATTGTTAACAGATGTTAGTTAGGATAGTTTTTTGATAATTCACGACTTGCTTTCTTAGATATTCAACCAATATGAATGATGATACAATATTTCAATCGTGTTGTCGAAATGTTGCAACTGTATGTACTTTCGTGTTTCTTCTTATATTTAATATTTTTAAAAAAATGTTTTTAAACATTCATTAAACAAAACTTTGGTGCATTATAGGTATTAAAATTGTGTTTTCCCAATTCACAGTTTTTTAATACAGCCAGACAAGATGTCATCGATTCAATTGGCTACCTAGTAAATCACAGACATTTGACTGAATGATGGCGGTCTGTTGGCGAATTAGCTAGCGGTCTCACCATTTTTTTACCATCGAAAATTACAGTAGAGGTTTCAGGTTAGATTACTAGCGGCATATGGATGCTTTTAGCAGTTTCGGGAATTATTAACTGTCAACTGTAAGGTCCCATACTATTTAGCTCAAACTATGCACAAAATGACCGTAGAGTAACAAGCCAAACCTACCCCAATCACTGCTTAGCTCAATGGTTTCTGGAATTAATAACTGCAATGCATGCCGCTAATGAATTAAAACTTGCACCTTCTTTCAAACTTATTGGTTTGCATTATCGGCGGTAGACAAGTTGAGCTTTACATTTTATTTTCTATAATTTGAGACATTATCAATGATCTGCGCGAAATATTCATTTATCTTATGACACAAGAGCCTATCATAGACCAAAAGAAACAAATAATAAGGGAGTCTTATAAGAAACTCATCAAATATTATTAAATATAAATTTTAAGATCCCCCAGATGCCGCAGAAAGGTACCATAAATAAGTAAGCCACAAAGACCTGCTGTTCGGCTGAATAGGATGTACCTTCCTTGTGGGTGTGTGTTCCATATTATTTTAGCACATATACGTATAAGTTTCGCAAGGCGTATTCTGGGTAATTGCTAAATAACTCTCATTGTACTCATTACTGTGACAGATGATTAGAACACCAATCATCGGAAAACATGCACAAAAAAAACTAGTTTCAGATATTCTGTGAATTTTTACAATCTGATGTTGACATTTACCTATAAATAAAAAAATATTCGAGAGAGAAGTGCTTTTGTTATCAATTTTCATTATTCTGAATAACATAAGTTGCGTGTCGAGATTTATGATCAGACATTTTTTCCGTTAAATAAATCCATCATGCATAATAATAATCTTTTATTTTTACAAGTCTTTGTTTATCAGAAAATAATTCCAAATTGACAATTTAATCCTTGCGCATCAAAATAATTTGTCGCGCCTTTATTTAGGCTCGTTGAATAAATTAAAAAAGAATAGCTGGATTTCATTTTTAAGCAAAATAATTTTTCAACGCTTTTTTTTTTAAATTTAACGTCCTCGTTAATAAAGATAAAAGCGCTTAAAATTTATCACGCCATGCATCATTAGAAACGAAATATTTTAAACTCCAACTAGTTTTTTTTTAACCCATCAATAATTTAAAGGCCTTTAGATTTATATCCGTGAAAGCAAAGAAATCCATGTTTTATTACGCATTACGTGTTATTTATAACAGTTATTAGTCTTATCAAACATGAGTGACTTTTTGAAAGCGTTGTATCAGTGAAATAAAAATCTCCAGTCAAAGCAATGGAAAGAAATATTTCTCAGCAACACAAAGCATTGCTGGGGGAAAAAAATCTAATCACTGGTATTAACTTTCATTAGAATCCCTGTAGCTCATTGAAAAATGCTTTCCACGATAACTAAAGAAAGCAGCCAAATGTAACAGAATGCAATTGTTTTACTTCCTCGCCTTTTAATCCGTGCGAGGTTTGGCGCGAAAAAAAATGTACAACAATGCCAAAAAAATTTCCAATCAGCAAGCATGACTTATGAAAGCTTCTTGGCGAATATTGTTTTAAAAAGACGCCCGAAGCTTAAATTTATCTCCTTCGAGAATTTTAAATACAATGCTGAGATGCGATGGGTTGTTTGTCTTGTTAAAACAGGCTCCTCCGACTTTGAAGGGGAGGGGGAGGCAGAACCTATGATTAATTAAGCTAATTAAAATCGTGTTTGTTTTGGAAGACTTTTGTCCGGGATTTGTGTCGGCTTCTTTCTTGGGGAAAAAATTTTCCGACTCGAAGGAGTATGAATTTATTACTTAAAACGAATAATTAATTAATATTAAAAGTTGTGATTAAGGTAATGCATTTTGTGTGTAGCACCTTCTAGAAATAGTTAACAGATGTTAGTAACGATATTGTAATTTTTATTGATAATTCGCTAATTTTTTTCTTTAAACATTCAACCGATATGAATGATGATATATTATTTTAATCGTAATCGATATGTTGTCGAAATAGGGCAACTGCACGTCCTCTCGTGTTTCTCTTTATGTATTTTAAAAATATTTTCTAAATGTAAAAAAAAATGTGATGTAAACAAAGTCTTTGGTGTATCATAGGTATAAAATCTTTTCTCTACCCAAATTTTATTACGTAAAGTCGAGCACATCGTTTACAGAGTAAATCGCAGATATTTGACCTACGATGTCGGCCTGATGTTCAATTGGCTAGCTCTCTAGCATTTGGAACCACAGGCTTTCAGCTTCGTATCCTGGCGGTGGCATGAATATTTGTGAGTGGTTCGGAATCCACGTTAAACTGTAGGCCCTGGTCTACTTAGCCTAAAGAGTGCAGAAAAATAACAGTAGAGCTATAAACCAAACCATAAAATTAAGAAAATTACTAACAGAGTTTTTTTTCTGACTAAGCGTTTTACATGAAATCTCCTCTATCGGGACAAATTATTTCTGTAATACGTAACTGGGATGTGCGTCAATAATGGATTAAACGTTCCTTCTTTCAAGCGTTTTACTTGCATTTATCCTGGGACACAAGTTGTGTTTCATTTTTATTCAAATTCGGGAAAAGAGTTGTCTGACTAAGGTGGTTTTACATGTGTTTTTCTAATCTCTATCTAGCCCAATTGTTTCTGAAATCTTTATCTACAATGCACGCCGATAATGGATTAAACATTGCACCATCTTTCAAGTTTTTTTTCTTGCATTAATACTGGGACACAAGTTGTGTTTTATCTTATTTTCTATAATTTGACATATAATCAACCATTTGAGCAAAATATAAATTTATTTTTATAATGCAAGAGTAAGGTAAAGATAAGGGAGCTTTATTAAAAACCCATCAGAAGTTATTGAACCTAAAGCTACGTTTCAATACCGGAGATGGGTACGCTAAATGCGTAAGCCAGAAAGCTCCTCTGTTGACCATCCTTTGTTGAAAGATTCTATGTTGTGCCTTCCTTGTGGGTGCTCGTTACAATTTATTTCGTCAAATGTAAGTGTATAGTAGGCTTCGTAAGGTGCATTCTGGGTAGATGCTAAATAACTGCTATTGTACAGTGACAGATGATTAGAATACCAATCATCGGAAAACATGCAAAAAAAAAAAAAAAACTATTTTAAGGGACATTCTGTGAATTTTTACTATCAGATGTTGACGTTTTCCAATCGGAAATTAAAAAAAAAAAAAAATATTCGAGAGAACCACTTTTGTTATCAGTTTTTATTATTTTGAATTACATAATAAGCTGCATGTCAAAATGGATGATCAAGAAATTTTTTCCGTTTATTATTATGCATGATGGATCTATTTAATCTCTTTATTTTTACAAGTCTTTGTTTGTCAGGAAAATAATTCCAAATTGACAGTTTAATCCTCGCGCATCAAAATAATTTTGCACGCCTTTGTTTAGGCTCGTTAAATAAATTAAAAAGAATAGCTGGATTTCATTTTTAAACAAAAGAATTTTTTAATGTACGTTAAATTTAACGCCTTGGTTAATAAATATAAAACGCATAAAATTTATCACGCCCTGCATCATTAGAAACGAAATATTTTAAACTCCAACAAATTATTTTTTTCTGGACCCTTCAATAATTTGGAGGCCTTTAGTTTTACATCCATGGAAGTAAATAAATCCTTGTTTTATTATGCGTCACGTGTTATTTATAACAGTTATTAGTCTTATCAAACATGACTGACTTTTTAAAAGCGTTGTATCTTCGAAATAAAGAATACTTAACAAATTTAAGCAATGGAAAGAAAAGCAATCCAAAGCAAGCATCCAAAGCAATGGAAAGAAATATTTCTCGGCAACACAAAGCATTGCTGGGGAAAAAAATCTAATCACTGGTATTAACTTTCATTAGAATCCCTGTAGCTCCTTGAATAATGCCTTCAACGCTAACTAAAGAAAGCGCCAAATGCAACGGAATGCCATTGTTTTACTTCTTCACCTTGCTAATCTGTGAATGGTTTGGCGAAAAAAATGGAAAACAATGCCAAAAAAAAATTTTCCAATCAACAAGCATGACTTATGAAAGTTTCTTGGTGAATATTGTTTTTAAAAGACGCCCGAAGCTTAAATTTATCTCCTTCAATAATTTAAATACAATGCTGAGATGCGATGGGTTGTTTGTCTTGTTAAAAACCGGCTCTCCGATTTTGAAGGGGGATGGGGGCAGAACCTATGATTAATTAAGCTAATTAAAATCGTGTTTGTTTTGGAAGACTTTTGTCCTGGATTTCTTTCGGCTTCTTTCTTAAGTAAAAATTTTCCGACTCGAAGGAGTATGAATTTATTACTTAAAACGAATAATTAATTAATATTAAAAAGTAAACGAAAGAGTAGTGATTAAGATAATGCATTTTGTGTGTACCATCTTTTAGAAATAGTTAGCACATGTTAGTAACGACTTTGGTATTTTTTTTTGCATTTTTTTGGTATTTTGGGAAATTGTTTTCTTTTAAATATTAAACCGATACGAATGATGATGCAGTATTGTTATTTTAATCGTAATCGATATTATAGTGTCGAAATGTTACAACTGCGTGTCGTCTCTCGTTTCTCTTTTATAATTATGTTTTTTTAATTTTTTTGATACTTTATTTAAATAAATTATTTTGGTATTATACGAGTAGGTATTAAACTCTTGTTTTCACTACCCAAGTTTTATTACACAAAGACAAGCGCATCGTTCACATAGTAAATCACAGACATTTTACTGAATGATGGCCACCTTACAGCCAATTGGCTAGCACTCTGGCCGTTGTTAACACAGGCTCCAGGTTCAAATTTTCGCGGTGGAATTGATGTTTGTGAGTGTTTCGGAATCCATGTTAAATTGTAGGTGTCTGTCTAATTAACCTAAAAGCTTGGCAAAAAAATGACAGTAGAGCGTCAACCAAACCATAAAATTCAGAAATCTACGAACAGATTTGTCTGAGTAAGGTGATTTTACGTGTGATTTTCCAATCTCTATGTAGCCTAATTGTTTCTAAAATCTTTAACTCTAATGTACGCCGATAATGGATTAAACACTGCATCATCTTTCGAGCTTTTTACTTGCATTAATACAGGGATACACGGGTCTTATAATTTGTCATGTAATCAGTGATTTATGCAAAATATATATTTACCTTTCAAAGTATATAATATCTTACAAGTGCCAAATCAGATACTACTCATCATACGTTATTTAACCTAAAGCTTACATCTCTACACCAGAGATACTACCATAAATAAGAAAGCCACAAAGACCCTCCGTTGTATTGAATAAGATGTACCTTCCTTGTGAGTGTTTATTTCAAATTATTTTTCAAATGTATGTGTAGATTTCGCAAGGTGTATTTTGGATAATTGCTAAATAACTGCCATTGTACAATGACAGATGATTAGAATACCAAAAAATCGGAAAACATGCAAAAAAAATCTACATTAAGAGATATTCTGTGAATTTTTACAATCAGATGTTGACGTTTTCCAATCAGAAATTTAAAAAAAAATATTGGTGAGATCCACTTTTGTTATCATTTTTTATATTTTGAATAACATAATAAGCTGGAAGATCAAAATTTATGATTCAAGACTTTTTTTTCCGTTTATTATTATGCATGATGTATCTTTTAATCTTTTGATTTTTACAAGTATTTGTTTGACAGAAAAATAATTCCAAATTCAGAGTTTAATCTTCGCTCATCAAAATAATTTGTCACGCCTTTGTTTAGGCTCGTTGAGCAAATTAAAAAGAATAGCTGGATTTTATTCTTAAACAAAATACTTTTTTTTAACGTACTTTAAATTTAACGCCTTGGTTAATAAAGATGAAACACATAAAATTTATCACACCATGCATCATTAGAAACGAAATATTTTAAACTCCAACAAATTATTTTTTTGAACCCATCAATAATTTAAAGGCCTTAGATTTACATCCTTAAAGTAAAGAAATCTTGTTTTCTTACTCATTATGCGTTATTTATAACAGTTATTAGTCTTATCGAACATGAGTGACTTTTTAAAAAGCATTATATCTGCGAAATAAAGAATATTCAGTGAAAAGCAATGGAAATAAATATTTCTCAGCAACACAAAGCATTGCTGGGAAAAAAAAAAAATCTAATCACTGGTATTAACTTTCATTAGAATCCCTGTAGCTCCTTGAAAATACTTTCAACGCTACCTAAAGAAAGCAGCCAAATGTAACAGGATGGCATTGTTTTACTTCTACACCTTCTAATCCGTGCAGTTTTGGCGAAAAAAAAAAAAAAAAAACGAAAAACAATGCCAAAAATTTTTTTTTTCCATCAACAAGCATGACTTATGAAAGCTTCTCGGCTATGAACATTGTTTTTAAAAGACGACCGAAGCTTAAATTTATCTCCTTCGAGAATTTTAAATACAATGCTGAGATGCGATGGGTTGTTTGTCTTGTTAAAAACAGGCTCCTCCGACTTTGAAGGAAGGGGGAGGGGGAGGCAGAACGTATGATCCATTAAGCTAATTAAAATCCTGTTTGTTTTGGAAGACTTTTGTCCTGGATTTGTTTCGTCTTCTTTTTGGGTTAAAAATTTTTCCCGAGTCAAAGGAGTATGACTTTATTACTTAAAACGAATAATTAATTAATATTAAAAGTAAATGCAAGAGTTGTGATTAAGATAATGCATTTTGTGTATAGCATCTTTTAGAAATTGTTAACAGATGTTAGTAACGAAATTGGTATTTGGTTTTTATAAATAGCAATTTGATTGCTTTAAATATTCTACTGATAAGAATGATGATATATTATTGCTATTTTAATGTTAATCGAAATTATATTGTTGAAATATGGCATATGGTTTTGTCTGGAATGATATATTTATGACACATAAATAAAAAGGAAAAAATTTAAGAGCGCTGAATATGATATATAATTGTAGCATAAAACAATAAAGATGGTAATAAAATGTGACTCATTTCAGAAAAAAAGGAAAGACTCAGAAAAAAATGTAGCAGTACGAATTTAGTTTCTCTTTAATTTAATTTTTAATTATTTGTTGGGTTGAGATCAGGAAACTTTGAGGGCACAATATTCCCTAAATGTCTTCACTTTCAAGGAATTCGACAACGAGGTTTGCTCGACGTGGACGTCCATAAATAAAAAGTCGGTCCCATATGCACTTTTTATCTTACATAAGACACCAAGACATCAAACCAATATTTCTGGGCTGTCACAGATCAGCTATTGAAATCGTGTAGGGGTGTTTGTCCGTCGATCATTATTACATTCCTTCACATCACATGTACACTACCGAAGAGTCACATTAAATAAAGTTCGAAGGATAATTTCTTATTCCCAAATTCCTCCACACATAAACACATTTATATTCCCCCAAACAAAACCTCGACTCATAAGTAAAGAGAACATGGGATCACTAGTGTTCCCTCTAATTTTTAGTTAATTGTTGTAAAATTTGCGAACCCTTTTGGGAAATATCTTACCTGAGAGGAAAGAAAACTTTATTTTATTTCTGGAATCAGCACAGCAAATAATATAGATTTAGTCCTTAATATTAAGGCTTTTTGCAAGACTGTAATTTATCTTTATTTCTAATCGATGTTTATTAATAAATATTTATTACGATTCGAAAAAAAAGACCCATAACGAATATAGAGTAGATTTAATAACTATTGTGAACATATCAAATTTATTCGCAATTTAACGATCGTTAATAAATTATCTATACTGCAGAAACAGCATTTTTATAACATTTCTCATTCATAAATTATCACTTTTAATGTCACTGGTACTCAAACAGGAAACGCTTACTGCCACAAATTTTAAATTACCTTTTTCCCAAAACAATTTTAAAATATTTTGATTCCACAGAAGGCCTTTTCGGAATGACGGCAGCAGCCTTTTCAAATGGTACTCGCTTCCAAAAATGGCTTCCCGGCCTTAATATCCTCTTTTCCTATCTGACGGCCGAGCGAAGAGTTCAGGTTATTAAAACACGCAATAAAGTCGAAGAGATAATGAGGAAGTGAGGTGGGTCCTTTTGTCGCTTGTGTTGTTATTCATGCCTTGCACGAGCCATGCGCCACTCTGGGTGAAATGCAATTATGGCACATTTGCACTGGTGGAATAGCCTCGCTTTCGATTTGAGTGCAGAAAGTTGCAAGGAGGCCCTTTTCGACTCTAATTACCCCCCTTCGAATGAACATTTACTCGGAAACTTTTAATTCAAATGGCTGGAACAACCGGAACACTCTGGATTCGTAAATGTAACGAGCGAGTCAGTGGCAGAGAGAGAGATAGAAAAAACCCAGTACTGAAATGTAAAAGCGTTAAAATCTGATTAACACGACGTCCTCCATACAGGGAAGTTTAAATTAATGTTTAACACAAAGCACAATCGATCTGAAAATTTGTAATAGCAATCAAGGTTCTTGGGTAGGGTGGTCCTCTTTTAAGGATCGGTTTCGGTTGAGTGGTAGAGATCCTTCTGGATCCTGAAAGCATTCAATTTCGTCTGAGGGAGAAATATCTCAAACTGCATGATATTTTGCAGAAAATTGAATGACGTAATAATTAGAGATACCTTCCAGGTAGGTCCAGTCCGTTTGAAAATGATTATTCATTGGATAGTTATTCCGTGAATAAAATTATTTGAGGAACTGTAAAAGATCCATCACGTTTAAAATCGTACACTAAAGGAGAATGATGAGGATGTTTAGAGTTGAAAACAAATTATTTAAATTTTATAATAGTTTGTTTCAATATTTTCAAATTAGTAATTGCTTAGTTTGACCGTTTTGATTAATATTAATCACATTTCATAAAATACATCTTATTAAAACCAATGGTAAATTTTTACATATACAAATACAAATAGAGCATTGTTACCTATACAGTTTATTTACGTTGTTACCTATACAGATTGCAATTTATTTTCATTTCTAATCGATGCTTATTAATAAATATTTATTATTTTTCGAAAAATATAGAGTGGAGTCAATAACTGTTGTACACCTATCAAATTTATTCGCAATTCAATTTTTAATAAATTGTACTGCCGAAACAGCATTTTTTAAGAAAAATTCACATTCAATGAGCAATATAATTCATTCATAGATTATCACTTTTAATGTCACTGGTACTGTAAACAGGAAACGCTTACTATCACCGTTTTTAAATTTCCTTTTTTCCCAAAACAATTTTAAAATATTTTGATTCCACAGAAGGACCTTTCGTATGACGACAGCAGTCTCTTCAAATGGCACTCGCTTCCAAAAATGGCAAAAAGATGGGGCTTCCCGACCTTAATATACTCTTTCTATCAGATGGCCGACCCGAAGAGTTCAGGTTATTAAAGCACGCAATAAAATCCAAAAGATAAAGAGGAAGTGAGATGGGTCCTTTTTCGCTTTGTGGGTTATTTATGCCTTCCACAAGCCATGCGCCATTCTGGGTGAAACGCAATTACACAGATGGCTCGTTTGCAATGCTGGAAGAGCCTCGCTTTTGATTGCGTGCAGAAAGTCGCAAGGCCTCTTCGACTCTAATTACCCCCTTCTAATGAGCATTGACTCGAAAACTTTTCATTCAAATGGCTGGAACAACAGGAACACTCTGGATTCGTAATTGTAAGGAGTGAGTCAGTGGCAGAGAGAGAGAGAGGAAACCCAGTTCGAAATAAAAAAGCGTTAAAATATGATTAACGCGACATCCTACACATAGAATTTTAAATTAATGTTTAACGCAAAGCACAGTCTGGATCTGAAAACTTTTTAAAAGTAATTAAGGTTCTTGGGTAGGGTGGTCCTCTTTTAAGGATCAGATTCGGTTGAGTAGTAAAGGTCCTTCTGGGTGTAAGATATTGGGCAGAAAATTGAATAATTAGTAATTAGATGTTATTACTTTTCAGGTATCACGGTTGGAAATGGTAATTTATTGGACAGTTTACTATGAATAAAATAATTTGAGGCATTGGAAAAGTTCTATCATGTTTGAAATCTTATACTAAAGCAGATGAGTTTAGTTTAGTTGACCGCTATACGGTCATTTTTGTGTACTCTTTAGTGTAATTAGACAGGTACATCCGGTTTAAAGTGGTTTCCAAACATACACAGGCATGCATGGCACCGCCGAGACTGGAACCCAAAACATATGGTACCGAGTTTAAGAACACCAGCCAGTCAGCCATCAGGCCCCCTTAGAACAGGCCCGTTTATCTTAATTTCTAAACGACGTTTATTAATAAATGTTATGTATCTTTTTTCCGAAAATAAATAGACTTATATAGAGCAGAGACAATAAATAAATATAAATATATATATATATATATTACTTTTCGAAAAATATAGAGCAGAGCAATTACTACTTAAACCTATTAAATTTATTCGCAATTCAACGATATCTAATAAATTAACTGCACTGCAGAAACCGCATTTTTATAACATTTCGCATTCGAAGAGCAATGTATTTCGTTCATTAATTATGACTTTCAATGTCTGCCACTGCAAACAGGAAACGCTTACTGGAACAGATTTTAAATTACCTTTTTCAGGAAACAATTTAAAAATATTTGATTCCATACAAGGCCTGCTCTTTTCGAATGACGGCAGCAGCCTCTTCAAATGGCACTCGCTTCCAAAAATGGCAAAAGGGGGCTTCCCAGCCATAATATCCTCTTTCCTATCAGATGGCCCAGAGAAGAGTCCAGGTTATTAAAACACCCAATAAAGTCGAAAAGATAAAGCGGAAGTGAGGTGGGCGCTTTTGTCGCTTGTGGGTTATTCATGCCTTCCACGAGCCATGCTCCAGTCTGGGTGAAACGCAATTGCATAGATGGCTCGTTTGCACTGCTGGAAGAGCCTCGCTTTCGATTTGCGGGTGCAGAAAGTCGCAAGTCCTCTTCGACTCTAATTACCCACTTCTAATGAGCATTTACTCGAAAACTTTTCATTCAAATGGCTGCTGGAACAACCGGTGGATTCGTGATTGTAAGGGAGCGAGTCAGTGAAAAAAGAGAGAGAGAGAGAGTAAAAGAAAAGTTAAACTGATACTGAAATGTAAAAGTTAAAAAAAATGTAAAAGTTAAAATCTGATCCAACACGACATCCTCCATAGCGGAGTTTAAATTGATGTTTGACAAGACACACTCTGGAATCTGAAGGAAACTTTTAAAAGCAATTAAGGTTCTCGGTTACGGTGGTCCTCTTTTAAGGATCGGATTCAGTTGATCCTTGAGATCCCTTCGGGATCCTGAGAGCATTCAATTTCGTCTGAGGGGAAATATCTCAAAGTGTTATGATATTGGGCCAGAAAAGGGAATAACGTAATAATTAGACGTTATTACTTTCCAGGTAGTTTGCACGTTTTTTGAATGATTATTCATTGGACAGTTATTCCATGAATAAAATTATTTGAGAAATTCAAAAGTTCTATCCTCTTTGAAGTCTTACACTGAAGCAGATGAATTAGTTTGCCGCTCTATGAACATTTTATGCACACTTTAGTTCAATTACTTCTGGACCTACGTTTTAAAAGGGATTTCAAACCCCTATAAACGTCCATGGCACCGCCGCGATTTGAACTCGAAACTTGTGGTACAGAGAGTCTCAGCGCTAACCACTTGGCCATCAGGCCCCTAAGAATAGCAACATTAAAACATTTCTATTTGCAATTGATTTATCTTAATTTCTAATCGACGTTTATTAATAAATGTTTATTATTTTTAGAAAAAATATAGAGCAGAGCAATAACTATAGTAAAGTATCAAATTTAATCGCAATTCGACGATCTTTAATAAATTAAATGGAATGCAGAAACAAAATTTCTAAAACATTTCACATTCAATGAGCACTGTTAGCAATGACTTTTGATGTCACTGCTACTGTAAACAGAAAACGTTTGCTGCCACTGATTTTAAATTTCCTTTTCCCGAAGCAATTTTAAAACATTACTTTAGCAAGACTAATTTATCTTCATTTCTAATCGATGTTTATTAATAAATATTTATTACTTTTCGAAAAACATAGAGCAGAGAAATAACTATTGTAAACCTATCAAATTTATTAGCAATTCAAAGATCGTTAATAAATTATCGGTAATGCAGAAACATCATTTTTAACGTATTTCACATTCAATGAGCAATATAATTCGTTCATAAATTATGACTTTTAATGTCACAGCTACTGCAAACAGGAAACGCTTACTATCACCGTTTTTAAATTTCCTTTTTCCCGAAACAATTTTAAAATTTTTTGATTCCACAGAAAACCCTTTCGCAGGACGGCAGCAGCCCTCTTCAAATGGCACTCTCTTCCAAAAATGGCAAAAGGGGGCTTCCCGGCCTTAATATACTCTTTCCTATCAGATGGCCGACCCGACAGTCCAGGTTATTAAAGCACGCAATAAAGTCGAAGAGATAAAGCGGAAGTGAGGTGGGTCCTTGTGTCGCTTGTGGGTTATCCATGCGTTCCACAAGCCACGCGCCAGTCTGGAAACGCAATTACATAGATGGCTCATTTGCACTGCTAGAAGAGCCTCGCTTTCGATTTGCGTGCAGAAAGTTGAGAGGCCTTTTCGACTCTAATTACCCCCTTCTAATGAGCACTGACTCGAAAACGTTTCATTCAAATAGCTGGAACAACCGGAGCACTCTGGATTCGCAATAGTAAGGAGCGAGTCAGTGGCAGGGAGAGAGAGAAAAAAAACCGGTTCTGAAATGTAAAATCTTTAAAATCTGATTAACACGACATCCGAACACAGAGAAAAGTTTAAATGAATATTTTAACTCAAAGCACACTCCAAATCTGAAATTTTTAAAAGCCAATTAAGGTTTTGGGTAGGGTGGTCCTCTTTTAAGGATCGGATTCGGTTGAGTGGTAGAGATCCTTCTGGATACTGGAAGCATTCAATTTCGTTTGACGGAGAAATATCTCAAAGTGTTATGATATTAGGCAGAAAATTAAATAACGCAATAATAAGATGTTATGATTTTCCAGGTATTTGCACGGTCGGAAATGATTATTCATTGGATAGGTATTCCTTGAATACAATTATTTGAGGAATTATTATTTCAGTAAAGTAGGTGCAGCCTTTGTTTATGACATAAAATCTCTGTATTGACAGCCACAATTGAAAAACAATATTAAATCATTCTTTTTGCAAAACTGTGATTTATCTTCATTTCTAATCGGTATTTATTAATAAATATTTATTACTTTTCGAAAAATATAGTGCAGAGCAATAACTATTGCAAACTTATCAAATTTTTTCGCAACTCGACGATCTTTAATAAATTAACTCCACTGCAGAAACAACATTTTTAAAACATTTCTAATTCGATGAGTACTGTAATTCGTTCGTAAGATACGACTTTTAATATCACTGCCACTGTAAACACTTTTAAATTTCTTTCGGTACCAAAGGTTTCTGGTTCGAATCCCAGGGGGGTCCATAGATGTTTGTAGTGATTCGGAATCCCGCTTAAAACGTTAGGTTCCACCGCTCTGGGCGTATTGTTACTCGCGTCCTTAGTAAATCTTTCAGCTACACGTGTCCACTGTTTAAATAGGAGCTAAAAAAGTAATAGCGGTGCAGTCTTTTCTTATGTCATTAAGTTTAGCATCTCTATATTGCCAGATGCATTAGAATAGCAACAATATTAAAACATATCTGTTTGCAAACAATTAATAGTAATTTATCTTCATTTCTAAACGATGTGTATTAATAAATATTTATTAGTTTTTGAAAAAAAGATACGCTAGGAATATGGAACAGTGTCAATAACTATTGTGAACCTATCAAATCTATTCCAAATTCAACGATCTTTAATAAATTACCTGTACTGTAGAAACAACATTTTTAAAACAATTCGCATTCACTGAGCAATATAATTCGTTCGTAAGTTATGACTTTTAATGTGACAACTATTTCAAACAGAAAACGCTTACAGCCCCAAATTTTAAATAACCTTTTTCCCGAAACAATTTTAAAATATTTTGATTCCACAGAAGGCTTGGGCCTTTCGAATGACGGCAGCAGCCTCTTCAAATCACTCGCTTCCAAAAATGGCAAAGGGGCTTCCCGGCCTTAATATCCTCTCTCCTATCAGATGGGCGAGCGAAGAGTCCAGGTTATTAAACACGCAATAAAGTCGAAAAGATAAAGCGGAAGTGAGGTGGGTCCTTTTGTCGCTCGTGGGTTATTCGTGCCCTACACGAGACACGCTCCAGTCTGGGTGAAGCGCAATTACATACATGGCTCGTTTGCACTGCTGGAAGAGCCTCGCTTTCGATTTGCGTGCAGCAGAAAGTTGCAAGGCATTTTCGACTCTAATTACCCCCTTCTAATGAGCATTTCCGCGAACACTTTTCATTCAAATGGCTGGAAGCACCGGAACACTCTGGATTCGTAATTGTAAGGAGCGAGTCAGTGGCAGAGAGAGAGAGAGAAAAACCACTTCTGATATGTAAAAGCGGTAAAATCTGATTAACACGACATCTTCCCACAGAGAAGCTTAAATGAATACTTAACGCAAAGTACACTCTGGATCTGAAACTTTAAAAAGCAATTAAGGTTCTTGGGTAAGGTTGTCCTCTTTTAAGAATCCGATTCGGTTCAGTAGTAAAGATCCTTCTGGATCCTGAAAGCATTCAATTTCGTCTGAGGAGAAATATCTCAAACTGCATGATATTTGGCAGAAAATTGAATAACGTAATAATTAGGTGTTATTACTTTCAGGTAGATGGCACGTTTGATAATGTTTATTAATTGGGCAGGTGTTTGATGAATAAAATCATTTGAGTGATTAAAAAAGATGATAAAATATTAAATTTGAAAATATTCAATTTTTATGGCGGTTTGCTTAAATTATTTCAAAGGAATGTTTTGAACAATGAAATAATTGCCTATTTTGACAGTTTTTTAACATTAATCGCCTTTCATGGAATATATTTTACTAAAACCAATAGTACAAATGGTTATGATACAAAAATACAAATGGTACGTTACTGCCTGTTGCATTAACGGTAGTTATAACGCACCATTTAAATAGGCGATAATATACACCATTGGTTTTAATAATATTCCATGAAATGCGATTAATGTTAAAAAAAAACTGTCAAACTAGGCAATTATTTCATTGTTCAAAACATTCCTTTTGAAATAATTTAAGCAAACCGCCATAAAAATTGAATATTTTCAAATTTAATATTTTATCATCTTTTTTTAATCACTCAAATGATTTTATTCATCAAACACCTGCCCAATGAATAAACATTATCAAACGTGCAATCTACCTGGAAAGTAATAACACCTAATTATTACGTTATTCAATTTTCTGCCCAATACCATGCAGTTTGAGATATTTCTCCCTCAGAAGAAATTGAATGCTTTCAGGATCCAGAAGGATCCCTACTACTCAACCAAATCCTATCTTTAAAGAGAACCACCCTACCCAAGAACCTTAATTGCTTTTTAAAAGTTGCAGATTCAGTGTGTGCTTTGCGTTAAACATTAATTTAAACTTCTCTATGGAGTTGCCGTGTTAATCAGACTTTAACGCTTTTACATTTCAGAACCGGTTTTTTTCTTTCTCTCTCTGCCACTGACTCGCTCCTTACAATTACGAATCCAGAGTGTTCGGTTGTTCCAGCCATTTGAATGAAAAGTTTTCGAGTCAATGCTCATTAGAAGGGGGTAATTAGAGTCGAAGAGGCCTTTGCAACTTTCTGCACGCAAATCGAAAGCGAGGCTCTTCCACCAGTGCAAACGAGCCATATGTGTAATTGCGTTTCACCTACACTGGCGCGTGGCTCGTGGAAGGCACGAATAACCCACAAGCGACAAAAGGACCCACCTCACTTCAGCTTTATCTCTTCGACTTTACTGCGTGTTTTAATAACCTTAGCTCGGCCATCTGATAGGAAAAAGATGATATTAAGGCCGGGAAGCCCCCTCTTTTCCCATTTTTGGAACCGAGTGCCATTTGAAGAGGGCTGCTGCCGTCTTTCGAAAGGGCCAGACCTGCTGTGGAATCAAAATATTTTTAAATTGTTTTCGGGAAATAGGAAATTTAAAATCTGTGGGAAATAAGCGTTTTCTGTTTACAAAAGCCAGGACATTAAAGGTAATAATTTACGAACGAATTACAGTATTCATTGTATGCGAAATGTTTTTAAAATGCTGTTTCTGCAATATAGCTAAATCATTTAAGATCGTTGAATTGCGAATAAATTTGATAGGTTTACAATAGTTGTTGCTCTGCTCTATATTTTTCGAAAAGTAATAAATATTTATTAACAGACATCGATTAGAAATGAAGATAAATCAGTCTTGCTAAAGAAATGTTTTAATATTGTTGTTCTAAGGCCGCTGGCTATACAGATACAATTAATATTTATGCCATAAGCAAGGGTGCAGTGTTGTTACTCATTTAGCCTCTCATCTACACAGGGGTCATGTGTAACTAGAATATATGCTACAGACGCGAATAACACCCCCACAACACTTTGCGATATTTGACCGGGATCTACGGTGTAAAAGTAGATTCTGAATCACTACTAACATCCTAGCCACTCTACCATCATGCCGCTGTTTTAACCCTTTGCACTCGAGGGTTCCGGAGAAAAGCCATTTAAATTATTCCATTATTAAATTATTTAATCCTAAGATCATATTGACATGTATGTTTGATATACGCATTAAAAGAAACGTATTATTTATATTGTTATTTGCATTGTCTCCGTCCTCGAGCTTGAAGACAAATTTTAAACGGTTCCGCTCCGGAGCCCTCGAGTGCAAAGTGTTAATATTAAGGATTACTGCGGATAAGTCCATGAACCCATAAGGAAAACTGGCGCGTCATGATAAAGAGTAAGAAATGCAGATTCTTTTTGCCCTTAACCTTGCGACAAAAGACATGGGGCACCCAAAGGGAGATGTCTGACTTCACCCCACTCGGTTGTACCACCGGACACTCATTTCAGTCGCCTGTCAACGACATGCATGCTCTACAATGAGGCTTTTCTAACCCGGATTCACGAGGATATATATAAAAATGTATAAATCTATACACTTCTGTATGTATATAAACAATTTAACAATTTCAGAGGTAGCAAAAATACTTTAACATAATGAGTTTAAAAAAAAATAGTTTTATACGTAGAACGGGAACCCTTAGAAGTTACATAATTAAGTAACTACTGAAAAATGCAGTGACTAAAAGGCATAGAGTAAAAAACAAATATGAATACAAGAATTCAACAAGACCAATATTTGACTAGAATATATGTATAGATGAAACTAGTATGCAAAAAAAGTGCGCCGATGTCACTTAAAATACTTTACGAAGTAAAAGAACAGAAATTTCAAAAAAAAATTTTAATCCACACATCAGACGAAAGGTTTCGGATCATTTGACTTTATTACATATTTTGATAGCTTCGCCCTCTTGTAGAAAGAAAGATAATCTCAAAATCAAAGACAGGCATATTGAAGCAGAAAATCTATTTCCTATTTTTGGAAGTAAATTTGGAAAAGCATGGTTTATGTAATTGAAGAATTCTGAGAATCTGTGGAGATTTGAGGTTCATGGACATAAATATCTGGAAAAAATGAAACGTAAAAACATTAGACTTTTGTAAATCTGACTTACAAATGCAGTGTGTGAAGATGACATTTGTGTCTAACATTTGATCGTGTCTTATTTATCATTTCTTTCATTACAGTTGTTTCTGCATACATTTTGTTGTAAAATAATTATTTGAAATATCTTATTCATGTGTCAACCTTCCTTATTTATAAAGTTTATGTGGTAATTTTGTTTATTTTGTTATTAAATATATTGTAAAAATGGAATAAAGCCCGGCCTTACATGCCACTGCTAGGATTCGAACTTAAAGCCTGTGCTACCAAGGGGGGAGGAAACCTCCTTTTTATATATAAATGAGTAAACAAGTGATTTTTAAAAATTGTAATTAAAAAAAATTTAATCTCGTAAAGATATCGTTCTAATACGAAATTATTTGAATATAATCCCCAAATCAATCTACCAAATTCACTTTATACACCACTCACTCAACATAGCACTACTAATGGTCGACGCCACTTCATATCTATTTAAATCGAATGTCACTATTTGATATAGATTTATTTCTCCCTCAGGGTGTTATCCAATTTGCATCCTAAAATGCCCGTCATTGTAATCTAAACAAGTCAACATCAAATAGATCAGTCTGCTCATCTATTATGTTGCAGCTACTATTTTGACTACGTTCAGGATTCCATAGGAAAACGTATAGAGTACAACTGTGTAGGATAACAAAAATGAATGTTATACATTATTCAAGTACATCGATTTCGATTTCTTTCGCAAATTATTTGTGAAAGCTAATAAAAATGGAAATTAGGCTTTTCTACAATATTTTTTCTATAACTAATTGCTAAATGTCAATATATTGTCATAGCTGCTTAAATAGGTTTTCGGAACCATAAACAATGTTTTTAATGTTCATCCACTACACATATGCTTGCTAACGTTTCTAAATGTCCTATTAGTAGTCATAATTAAACTAAAACGATGATTCTTTGCCATAGATCTCACTCAACTACTTTACAAATTTAAAAAAAAAAAAATCTCTAAATCAGAATGGCCAATTCGCTGCCACCTGGAATATTTTCTGGCCGCGAGATTTATCCTACTTTTACAAAATATGTGTTAAAAAAACATTATGTGTGCATTCATATATTGAAAAAAATAACTGTCGAAATGATGAAAAAAAATTACTTTGATTTTAAAATAATATTCTTGCGAATATATGACAGATAGTGCCTGTTTTATGCCTGAGTTTACAGTTATGAGTTCGCAGAATAATTAAATTATATTCTGCGAACTCTGGATGCTTTCGAATCTTGGAAACAGGAAACTAATATAACAAGTTCTATGTTTCGCTTTAAGTGACCTCAGCGACGTAGTGACCAACGCTAGACACGCACAGTTGATTGTTGATACCAAAACAAACCAGACTCTTAGTTGAAGTTTTTGTGCTTTTGGTTCAACTCACACCCGTGAATCGGTTTTTTTAAATTGAAATTGAAAAACCACAAAACACGATCAAGACTAACGGACGCTAATCTGCAACACCCATTTCGATGTGCAAATACCCAAATGGAGAGCGATTTGCCAAACCTAAGTGAAAGAGTGGAGAAACAAAAGTAAAATAAATATTTTTATTGATTTCATTTTTTTGCATTTCATTTATATTTATATATTTTTTTATATTTCATTTTTAGTGTTATATATTTTCTTTACAATGTGCGTTTAGTATTATTATTATCATATTATCTATATTTACATGTAAGAATAATAGTAAACACAAAAATAATAACTCATTATGCTTCAATTATTAACTGAAAAAATTTCTATACTGGGTCTAAATTTAATATAGGGATATATAATTTCATATGCGGCCCGGGGAGTTAGGATGCATTACCAAAGTGGCCCGCAAAATCTTTTGTGTTGGCCACCCATGCTCTAAATAATATTTTATTTATAATTTATATACTATACTATACTATAAACTATTTATAAATACTAATTTCTTCATTGTTAATTTTACTCAATCGGGTAAAATTAACAATCGGATAAGGAAAACAAGAATTTAATATCCATGCTACAACATAAACTTTAATTACATAAAATGTCAAACAGCATTTTAAAAATACATTAATATAAAAAGAAACACGAGAGAACCAGTAGTTGCCATATTGCGACAACATAATAGCGATTACGATTAAAATAACAATATTGTATTAACATCTGTATAGGTTGAATTTAAATATTCAACCTATACAGAAAACAACTTGCGATTTATCAATACCGAATAACAATATCTTACTAACACATCCACAAGAAGGCACATCCTATTCATTACAACGGAAGCTTTTCTGGCTTACGTGTTTATTAACCCATCTTAAGAACCCATACGTTTCAGGTTGAATAACATCTGATGGGTTTTGAATGAAATTCTTTATGTGATGTTCCCTTTGTTCTGATTAGCTCTTGCATTATAAGATTATATATATATATATATAGAGAGAGAGATTGGGAAAACACATGTAAATCGCTTTAATCTGATTGTTCCGTTATTGACTGTAGAAATACAAATGGTGCGTTATTGACTGTTGAAATAATGATGCGTTATTTCCTATTACAATAAATATCCATATGATTTTATTTTACAATTTAATTTTGAACATGGTAAACAGTATGAATGGTACAGTACAGTATGGTAGTCAGTTTTGAATGGTAAACAGTAGACATTCGTAAGCTTGTTTAAATTAAAAATCACTGAAAATCATCCACTAAATTCTCTACTAATATTATAGCTAGTCGACAATATTCCCATAAAAACAAATGTCAGACAGAACTTACAATTAAATGATTATGCATCAAAACAATTTTTTGAACTCCTTATTTGAAACCTATTATTTAGGAAAATCTATAGAAATATTTCTTGGAAAATTTCGCAAAATTTATTTCTAATATTTACTTTTACATTCAGTATCCTTTGTTAAAATCTAAAATGTATGTATGCACAGATGTATATTCTAATTCTATTGTCTTTAAATGAAGTGGAAAAGAAAATATGTTCCGAAAATATTTTAATATTTAAGTTCCTATTACTGGACGGAAAATATTCTATAGCAAATATAAAATTTCATAAATTTCTTTTAGTTTAACATAAAGCAGATATGTACAGAATAGGAAAAACAAACAATCATTGAAACTTGATGCAGCGTCGGAAAAATTTAATAAATATATTAAAATACATTTCTTACAAATTGACGTGTATATATTTCCTTTTAATACATCATATATAATGAAAAATAATGGAATTTTATATTTGAATTTTCATTAAATGGTATATAAGATGTTTCTGAAAATTGCAACACCATGAAGGACTTACGCGAGTGAGCTGAAATTTTCAGGAAATGCAAATTAGCCCATGATATGCAAATGATTAGAATTTCAAATCCGTAGCGCATGCGTATGCTGAGCAGCGCCCTCTGAACGGCGGGTGGATCCGAATAAATAGACGGCTGTAGCGAGGCGTGTATGGTTATCGGTGGTAATCTGCTAGTGGTAAACGTTAGCTCAATCGTTACTTATGCCTCTTCGACGAAAGAGAGCGAGATTTGAACAACTTACAGAGTTTGAACGGGGAGAATCATCGGCCTTCGTGAAGCTGGATTGTCTTATCGTGCAGTAGCCGCTCGTGTGCAGCGTAACAGCAGCACAGTGATGCGTCTTTGGAAGCAGTGGACGGACGAGTGTCGGACAACTCGGAAATCCGGAAGTGGACCCCGAAATGTTACGCGATGATAGACACCTGGTGCGCATGGAGCTGACGGACCGTGCAGATTCCTCTAGACAATTGGCAGCACAGTGGTCAATAGCTACAGGTGTTTCATTGTGTGCTTCATCAATTCGTAGACGTCTGCTGCAGCGTGGACTGCACGCAAGGACTCCTTTATACAGGATCCCTTTCACGCTAAACCATCGCCGTCTGCGGCTACAATGGGCCGCTCAGCTTAGAGACTGGCGTGCTGATTGGCAGCATGTCGTGTTTACTGACAAATCCCGCTTTAATTTGTGGTACCATGATGGCCGCATTCGTGTCAGACGCTATGCCGGTGAAACGCCACCTTCCGGAGTGCATTATCGAACGCCACAGTGGACGAACACCCGGAGTCATGGTCTGGGGCTGTAGCATATCATGGACGATCCCAATTGCTAAGAATTGTGGGCAATCTGAACTGCAACCGGTACAACTGTGAAGTTCTACAGCCCCAAGCTGTTCCCTTCCTTCAAAGCTTGCCAGGCGCTGTATTTCAACAGGACAATGCCCGCCCTCATATCGCTAGGACTGTTCAATCCTCCTTTGCAACGCCTTCATATCGCTAGGACTGTTCAATCCTCCTTTGCAACGCGGCAGGTACAGTTTCTTCCTTGACCTGCGTATTCCCCAGATATGTCGCCGATTGAACATGTGTGAGATTTCATTGGTCGGCGTCTCGCTTGTGATCCTCGTCCTGTTGCTTCTGCAGACGAACTTTGAGTGCGCATACAAACAATATGGAATGCTCTTCCTCAGGCAGACATTCAAAATTTGTTTGACTCCATGCCACGTCGTGTAACAGCACTTATTGCGGCGCGTGGTGGCTACACAAAATACTGATTCCGATCTCTTGTTATTGTTTGATTGCTTTGAACATTTAATCATTTATTTGTGCCACTACCATTCAACTGTGTATTAAATTTCATTCACTTATGACGATTCCTTCATGGTGTTGCAATTTTCACAAACATGAGTTTAGTTCAGTTTTTTTGGAAACATAACACATAGCAGTAATAATATTTAATTAAAAATCTATACTATATGGTTACTTTTTAGTATTCAAGGGTCTAAATGTTTGTTCATTCATTATATATATATATATATATGGGTCTTAAGAAGTCTTGTGTATTTTAATACATTAACTAGCATGAGCAACATTAAAAAGTGAAATATGTCTTTGAAAATCTCATAAATCACATAATGAATTTTATAACAACATGGCTGATAGTAGATGCCTTCATAGTCAACAACAAATTTCTGTGCAATGGTAAAATAATATTGATAATTGGTTTGTCGCTCTACGGTCATCTTGTGCACACGAGGGCTACACAGGACGGGGCCTACAGTTTAATGTGGGTTCAAACCTGAAGCATGTGGTACGAAAGGCCAGAGCACTAGCCACTTGGCCACCAGGTCGCAAGGATATTGATGAGAAGGCCGAGTATTCACATTTGGCTATTATTGGTAAAAGTTTTTATCTTACAGTTTACGATCATTTGAAGCAGCTTGCTAAAATGACCTTTATGCCACTAAACATATAATTCATTAAAAATTAAAAAAAACAATTTCTATTTTTTTTTTTTTTTTCAAATATAAAATTGCTTTTAATTATTACAAAAGGTCCACAACATGGTCCATCATTAAATATAAATGTTAATTAAAATAATTACCTATTGTGATGGTTTTTAATTTTATAATGACATATGATGAAGTGAAATTTTAGCAATGCAATGGCTCCTGAGCCTACGTCACTGTAGGCACCCATTAGTAGATTAATTTTAAATGAAAATTGAAATTCTTCTTTTACAAAATATTTCTAACCAACACCATAGAAATTCATACGGACACGGCAATTTTTGGACGTTGTTGAGTCATAATTTTAAATAACGCTGACAACCTTTACAGAGCTCATAAATCTAAAAAAAAAAAAGCACATAAAATTGCAGTAGTGGAACTTAGGACAAAGTAGTTGGAACATAATATTTATGGAGTCATAAAGTATTTATCCATCGATTCCAAAAGTTCTGGAGAGTCATTTGATGCATTGCAAAACATTTTTTTTTTTTAATTTGAAAAAATAATGCTTATTAGGCTATTTAATAAAATCCATATAAATTCTGCTTTCGTTTGCTGTTACTAAATATTGCTTATTATGTATTTTTTTCATTAAAAGTAAATGCTTTCAAATTTATTTTTCTTTGATAACTCTTCACACAATGCTTCCTTTTTTGGCAAATATTTTTCTCTAGTATATTCAATATTTATTCATCATTCTCGTATCACTTTTGGAAACAATATCGATTTAAAATTAATCTGAATCTTATACTTTGATGTTGAGTGCGAGGGTCTCTCAACATTTTCTATTAATTGATGAATTTATCCCGTTAATCTCTGTAGTTTTCTGCGGCCTGTTAGTTTGCTGCGCCAAGCGCTCTGCAATTGGTACCACATGATTCAGGTTCAAATTCTGGCGATGGCATGAATGTTTGCTGGTGGTTCGGAATCCACGTTAAACTATAGGTATCATTCTAATTAGCCTAAAATGTGCACAAAATGACCGTAGAGCGACAAATAAAACTGTAGTTTGCTATATTTTGCTTTAAACTACTTCTCATGTGGAATTTGATTGACCAAATGTGATTAGCTAAAAAAATATTCCGCTTTCTTATATAGTTCCGTTTCTTATAATATTCCGTTTCCAGAATATTCTTACTGGTTCATCCAGGATGATCCAGTAAAAAAAAAACATAATATTATGCATAAAACATAATACATCAAAAATGAAATATCAATTTCATATTTTGCCATTTCCTAGAATTTTAAAGAAATCTAAAACCTATCTATACTTCCGTTAGATTTCAATTTTCTTTTTAAAGTTGAAGATTTTAAAATAAAATTCATTGATTTAGTTCAGAAATTAAGATGAGATGAAAATCTTTCTTTTCCGGAAATCCCGTTTCTTGTTAAGTTTACTTTTATAGTATATAAATAAGAAATCTTTGATATTTTTTTTATTGTGATTTAAAAGAATTTCTACGTCTGCTAAGATAAGATTCTCATAAATTAATGAAACACCTCAAAATGAGAAACACAACAAAAAGCTCTGCGGAAGGAATGAGATTCATCGCGATGCGAAATAATATTTATTCATCTTCTCCAGAGGTTTTTGGGAGGTTTCTTTCGGAGTACCGCAACAATTTCTCGAGCGGGGAGAGAGGCCTTCGCTGAAATTCGGCTAATGGCATCTGAAAAACGTGAGCAAGGAATTCCCGTCACAAAGGATATTTCTTATGCCCTCTTTTTTTTATTGTCTTTTTGCTGAAAGTTTCATCTAATAAATGGAAATAGCGAAAGATAAGTAAGCCTTTTTCTTCGAAACCGTGTTTCTGGATGTAGCAGAACTGGAACTCACTACAGCTGCCGATTGTTTTAGTCTCGAGTCGTATTCACCGTAAATGTAACACTATTATTTAGACGCAATTCTCTCGCAAATAAAAATAAGGTTTGCAGAAGAAGGTGGGGTTATGGAGTTACTTACCAAAATACAGTGCTTTCATTTTGTGAGCGGGATAAATTTGTTGCGAGTTTAGATTAAAAAAATAATAAAATGAAGTCTGCAATCTTTTTTTTTGTGTTTGTCAGTAAAATAGAAACAAATTGAAACAAGGGGATTTTAAATTTTTGCTTTCACAAATTCATATTGTATGGAACTGGATTAACTGTTTACTAGTTCTGATTTAGCTATGAAATATATTTGATGACAACATTTTATAAAGCAAAAAACAAATAAGTAAAAAGAATTTTAACTTTGTTAAATAGGTTCATATTCTATAATAAAATAAAAACAAAATTTTGAAGAAATTTAATATTGGAACATTTTCTTATATGTTAATTAAAATTCATATTAATATAATTATTTAGAATATGAATAAAAATAATTAAAACCAATAAAATGGTTACAGTCAGAAACCATAATAATGAGAAGTCTGTTTATTATTCCTTCAGGGTGTTTTTTTTTTGTGTCTATCAAATTTAGCTCTTTGATTAGCTTGTCATTCAATAATATTATAATAATTAATGATATTATTTGGTCATGTAATGACAAAAAGAAATTAATAATATGCGTCTGCAAGGGTTCTTAGGCACTAAATCGATTTTAAAATTTTGCTTTATTGAAGACTAGTTTGCCTTTTTTATTCCTGACGTCCTGATGGGCAATTGACTAGCCCTCTGGTCCATGGTACCGCAATCTCAGGTTCGAATCTTAGCGGTGGCATGGATGTTTGTGAGTGGTTCAAATTCCATTTTAAACTATAGGTCCCGGTCTAATTAGCCTAAATTATGGACAAAACGACCGTAGAGTGACAAACCATACTGTGGTATATTATGAATCAAATGAGCTTAATTAAAAAGAAAATCGTGTTCACAATTTCTAATGTTATGTTATATTACTGGATCTTTTAGGATGTAACAGGAAATGTTACATTCATATTTTTCAATTTTCATAGAATTTCAGCGATATCTTAAACATTTCTATACTTCCGTTAGATTTCAGTTTCCTTTTAAAATTGAAGATTTAAAATAAAATTCATTTGATTTAGTTCCAGAAAGTGGGATTTAAATTCTTTTCAGAAAATCTCATTTTTGTTAAGATTACTTGTTAGTATATTAATAAAAAGCCTTTGATATAGTTGTATTGCGATTTAAAAGAATTCCTGCGTCTGCTAGTGCTCTGATAAATTAACGAAACACTTCAAATTGAGAAACATAAAGTGAAGACAAAGCTCTGTATAAGGAACGAGATTCATGGAGATGAGAAATAATATTTATTCATCTCCTCCAGAGGTTTTTCGGAGGTTTCTTTCGGCGTACCGCAACAATTTCTTGAGGCTTTCGCTGGAATTCGGCTAATGGCATCTGAAAAACGTGAGCGAGGAATTCCCGTCACAAAGAATATTTCTTGTGCACTCTTTTTTTTTTTTTTTATTGTTTTTTGCTGAAAGTTTCATCTAATAAATGGAAATAGCAAAAGATAAGTAAGCCTTTTTCTTCGTAATGAGGGGGTGGGGGTGGACTGTGTTTGAACAGATGTAGCAGAACTGGAACTCACTACAGCTGCAGATTGCTTTAGTCTCGAGTCGTATTCGCCGAAAATGGAACGCTATTATTTAGACGCAATTCACTCGCAAATAAAAATAAGGTTTTGCAAATAAAAATAAGGAAAAATAAGAATGTGGGGTTGGAGTTACTTACCGAAATGCAGTGTTTCATTTTGACAGCGGGATAAATTTGTTGTGAGTTTAGATTTAATAAAAATAATAAAATAATAAAATAAAGTCTGCAATCTGTTTTTGGTCTTTGTCAGTAAAACAGAAACAAATTGAAACAAGGGGATTTTAAATTTTTGCTATCACAAATTCATATTGCATCAGACTAGATTAACTACGTACCAGTTCTTATTTTTCTATCAAACAATTTCACGACAACGTTTTACAGGCAAAAATAAATAAGTAAGAAGCATTTAATTTTGTTATACCAGGTTCATATTCTGTAATGAAATAAAAACCAAAATTTGAAGATATTAGAAATGTTCTAGTACATTTAAATATCTTCAAAATTATATTAATTTTATGAATTTTATTTAGAATATGAATAAAAATAATTAAAATCTTTAAAATGGTGATAGTTGGAAACCGTAATTGTCAGAAGTCTGTTTATTATTCCTTCAAGGTGTTCTTTTTTTTTTTTTTTTTTTTGTGCCAATAAAATTTAGCTCTTTGATTAGCTTGGCATTCAATGATATTATAATAATTAATGATATTATAATAATTAATGATATTATAATAATTAATGATATTATTTTGTCATTTAACGACTAAAGGAGATTAATAATATACGTCTGCAAGAATTCTTAAACACTAAATCGCTTTTGAAATTTTGACTTATAGAAGACCACTTTGCACTCATTATTGCTGGTGGCCAATTGGCTAGCGCTCTGGTCTTTGGAACCACAAGTTCCAGGCTCTATCCGGGCGGTGGCATGGATGTTTGTGAGTGGTTAAATATCCACTTTAAACTATAGATCCGATCTAATTAGCCTAAATTATGCACAAAACGACGGTAGAGTGACAAATCAAACCAAACCTGGGTATATTATAAATCAAATGGGCTTAATTAAAAAAGAATAGAGTGTTCACAATTTCTAATGATATGTTATATCACTGGATCATCTAGGATGTAACGATAAATGTCATTCTTATATTTTGCCATTCGTTTAGAATTTCAACGAAATCTTAAACATCTCTATATTTGCGTTAGATTTCATATTCTTTAAATTCAAGATTTTTAAATAAAATTCTGTTGATTTAGTTCAGAAATTTAGATTCGTTCTTTTCCGAAAATACCATTTCTTGTTAAGATTACTTGTAGAATATATTAATAAGAAGTCTTTGATATTGCGATTTAAAAGAATTCCTGCGTCTCCTAAGATTCTCATAAATTAGCGAAACACCTCAAAATGAGAAACCCAACTCGAAGACAAAGCTCTGCGGAAGGAACGAGATTCATCGAGATGCGAAATAATATTTATTCATCTTCTCCAGAGGTTTTTCGGAGGTTTCTTTCGGCGTACCGCAACAATTTCTCGAGCGGGGAGAGAGGCTAATGGCATCTGAAAAACGTGAGCGAGGAATTCCCGTCACAAAGAATATTCCTTGTGCCTTCTTTTCTCTTGTTTTTTTGCTGAAAGTTTCATCTAATAAATGGAAATAGCGAAAGATAAGTAAGCCTTTTCTTCGAGGGGGAGGAGCGTGTTTCGGGATGTAGCAAAAACTGGAACTTACTTACAGCTGCAGATTGTTTTAGTCTCGAGTCGTATTCGGCGAAAACGGAACGCTATTATTTAGACGCAATTCTCTCAAATAAAAATAAGGTTTTGCAGAAGAATGGGAGTGGAGTTACTTACCTAAATACAGTGTTTTCATTTTGCGAGCGGGATAAATTTGTTGCGAGTTTAGATTTAAAAAAATAAAATAATAATAGTAAAGTCTGCAATCTGTTTTTGTGTTTGTCAGTAAAATAGAAACAAATTGGTAACAAGGGGATTTTAAATTTTTGCCTTCTCAAATTCATATTGTTTCGGATTAGATTAACTATTTACTAGTTCTGATTTATCTACGAAACATATTTGATGACAGCGTTTTATGAGCACAAAACAAATAAGGAGCATTTAATTTTGTTATTGCAGGTTTATGTTCCGTAATAAAATAAAGACCAAATTTTGAAGAAATCTAATTATTTGAACACTTTCTTACAGTTTGAAAAATTATATTATGAATTTTACTTTGGAATATGAATAAAAACTAAAAAAACCTATGAAATGATTTTAGTTAAAAACCATAATAACGTGAAGTCTTTTATTATTCTTTAAGTGATTTTAATTGGTGCCTATTCAATTTAGCTATTTGATTTATTTATTTAAATTTGAATTTAATTATTAAAGAGGACTAATAATATACAACTGTAAGATATCTTAGACACTAAGTCATTTTTTTAAATTTTACCCTTATTATAGGCTATTTTGCACTCTTTATTGCTGGCCTATGCCATGCAATGTTTGGAAATATACGTCTGTATAAGTTCTTAGCTGCTTCCATAAAACCAATAGACAATACAAGTATTGTTTGCAGATGACCCTACATTGTCAGAATAAACATCAAATCTATAATCCGCTTCAATCTAAATCAATTAATCACTAAATAATAAAACAATCAATTATAAAATCCGCTTCAGAAAGTAATGAAAGCAGCCTACTTTGCAAACGGACTTGTAAATAAACCTGTAATAAACAAAATTTCATTTTTCATTACGGTTTATTCAGTTCTGTCATGAATGAGTACTGATCGAAAGTGTTATAGAATCCAGATGTAATAAATTTTGTTACCATAGCAACCCATATAAATTCTAAATTACGCACAATGCGTGTCATAAGACTTATAAGAAAGAAAATCTAATTTATTTCTATCATTATTTTTTACTCACAGCCGTAATCAAAAAACGTAAAATATTCATTTGAAAAAAAAAAGGTTTTTCTTTAATTAAAAAAGGGATTACCGACATAAAGGAGTTGATATCAAAGCTCTGTACGTGTTTCTATTCACATCTGCAATTCAGACTTTGATATAATATGTTTTTTTAATGTCTGATTTCTATTTTTTTTTTCTTTTACATTGGGAATTAAATTTTTTTTTTAAAGTTTCATTTAATAAATGAAAATCACTAAAAATAAATAACCTATTATTCTAGAAATGTTGTTTTGAATATAGCATAATTGATAACTACAACTTTAGATTATTTTAATAGCAAGTTCTAACAAATAAAAGGACGATGTAAATTATTACTTTCCGAAATGCAGTGAGTTTTCTTTTACAGGAGGAATAAATTTTTTGAAAATAAAAGACTGCATTCAGTTTCACTTGCGTCTCTTAATAATATATTAAGCTATAATAAGTTATTTATGAAAGGGAAATATTTTAAGTGGTAGTAAATTATATTATAAGTAATATTGTAGTGTATAGAACTAGGTTAAATTATTTTTTTATTTACTAGTTTTTATATGTTTTTAAAACGTAAATTGATTTAAGGTGTAACGCAAAAAAGCAAGATGCTACAGAATTCAATCTCGTTTAAATGATCCGAAAAAATTAAAAAGTGAGCAATCGCCGGGAAAATCCAAATAATACAAATTTTAAACCGATTTCATTTTTTTTTTAACTTATATTTATTAAAAATAACGACCTCTTACAAAATGCAAACTTTATAAATATTTGGATTAATGCAATACTTTCAGGGATATCTAGGTTTAAAATCTATGAGGCGGTGTCAGCTGCAAACATTGATTTCAGAAATGAAAATGAAGCATATTCAGTGAGGATCGTGATGACGTGTGTGTAAAGCATGTCGCATCGTTAGTCAGGCTGTCTGGTTGATTTCAGAGTCAAAAAGATTCAGTGAGAATTGTGTAAAACGTCTTTGATTTCGAATAAAAGAGTCAGTGAGCTTTCTGGTTAATTTCAGAATCAAACATTCATGAGGATTGCGATGGCGTGTGTAAGAGTCTTGCATCGAAAGTCATTGTGTAAAACGCTGTCTGGTTGATTTCAGAAAAACAAAAAAGATTCGGTGAGGATTGTGATGATGCGTGTAAAGCGTCTTTCATCAACAGTATCAGGCTGATTTCATAAACAAAAAAGATTCATTGAGGATTGTAAGGATGTGCGTAAAGCGTCTCGCATCGACAGTCAAGCTGTTTGATTGATTTCAGAATTATGTTTCTGAAATCAATCAGACAGCTTGACTGTCGATGCGAGACGCTTTACGCACATCCCTGAATCCTCAATGAATCTTTTTGTAAAGCGTCGGCATTGCAAGATTCGGTTAGGTAGTGATGACTTATGTCATGCATCGACAGTCAGGCTACTTGGTTGGAGTTTGACAGGTATTTTTCCATACGACACGGTTTAGGAGAAATCACGAAACCCTTCCGGAATGAAATGTAATCTTTTATTCTGGGTGTAAATAAATGGAATAAGTCCAAACACGTTTTTAAAAAAAAATGAATTGCTTGTCATGCATAGATTACGAAATAATTTTTTAAGAAAAATATATTTTAGATTAATAAAACAATAAACTGATTTTCAAGTTAATAAAAACAAAACAATTTTATTCGAACCAATAAATTACCTTATATTTTTTAATATAAGCAGACACTGCATTTTTACTTCCAAAAATGTACCTAAAATTTAAAACAAGCCGAAACCATATAAGCCTAAAATGAAGAAAAAAAAAATTGGTGGTGAAAAGAAAATATTACCAAGCATGTAAAACAAGTACAGTATTTTTCAATTAAATCATTATGAATTAAAGCCAGTCGCCAATGACGATAGTTACAACCACATCTGCAGAGTTTGCTTTGTTTTATATAGTTGTACGCTTTATTTATTTGCTTTTTGTTTATTCTGTGTACTATCTATGATATCTGTGCTAACCTTATTTATTGTGTCGTTTTTTATGTAAGACGAGCGGAGAAAAATTCTTAAACAAAATATTTCAAATTTAAGAGGTGTGAGTTTGCTGAAAATTCTAACAATTTATCATTTCTCGGTAAATGAAAAAGTGCCAGAGTGGAGAAAAAAGAGTTAGCGGAGATTCCAAAGGGTTTTTTGTTGTTGTTGTTGTTTTCCGCTAAGCTGGAGGAAAGTTTCTCCAACATAAGATTTTTCATTTCGCCAATGACACAAAAACCAGCAATTCAAAATAAAATTCATTTTCATGAAACGGAAAACTCCTTTCATTTAATTTTTTTTCATAAATTTAAAAATTATTTCATTTAGAAATTTGGCGATTTATCACTTGTGGTCAACTAATAGAAATGTACCAGCATGTTTCATGTTGTAAAACTAATTACTGTAGTAAATGCAGCCAGACATTGCTATGAATGCGTCCCACTGTACTATAGTATGAATGCAGCTAACTTTCGACTTACTACTGTATACTACCAACTACTTAGTACTGTTGTATACTACCATACTACTTAGTACTGTACCAACTACTTAGTACTGTTGTATACTACTTAGTACTGTTGTATACCAACTTTAGTACTATGTATACTACTTAGTACTGTTGTATACTACCAACTACTTAGTACTGTTGTATACTACTTAGTACTGTTGTACTTAGTACTGTTGTATACTACCAACTACTTAGTACTGTTGTATACTACCAACTACTTAGTACTGTTGTATACTACCAACTACTTAGTACTGTTGTATACTACCAACTACTTAGTTGTATACTACCAACTATTTGTACTGTTGTTACTACCAACTACTTAGTACTGTTGTATACTACCAGCTACTTAGTACTGTTGTATGCTACCACTACTTAGTACTGTTGTATACTACCAACTACTTAGTACTGTTGTATACTACTTAGTACTTAGTACTTGTATACTACCTGTTGTAACTACCAACTTAGTACTGTTGTATACTACTTAGTACTGTTGTATACTACCAACTACTTAGTACTGTTGTCAATACTTAGTACTGTTGTATACTACTTAGTACTGTTGTATACTACAACTACCAACTACTGTTGTATACTGTTGCTGTATACTACCAACTACTTAGTACTGTTGTATACTACCAACTACTTAGTACTGTTGTATACTACCAACTACTTAGTACTGCTGTATACTACCAAACTTAGTACTTAGTACTGTTAGTATACTACCAAATTTTACTGTTGTGTACTACCAACTACTTGTACTGTGTATACTACCAACTACTTAGTACTATCAACATGACTATTACTTAGTTACTACTTACTACATGACTACTACTTAGTTAACAAACTACTTAGTGCGAACAACGTGAAATCGTAAATTTCTTTATACGGTAAGTTCATCTAATCATATTTGCTTATTTTTTAAACTAATTACTGTGGTGAATGAAGCCAGGCACTTTTAATAAATTCGTCCAAATACTTATAGGAATGTAGCAAACCTGCGACTTAATACTACTGTGAATGCGGCCCAACATAAAATTTCTTTACAACAATAAGTTCATTTACTTATATTTGCTTATTTATTAAACTAATTACTGTAGTGAATACAGCCGGAACTTATTATGAATGTGTCCAAATACTATTATAAATGCAACAAAACTGATTTGTATATAATCCCTTACTTAAGCTTTAGAAAAAATCTCTAAATGTTCTCGGTTTATATACGGACAGTTAAATACGAAATTAATCCAAACATAAAGAAAACCAAGATTTTTTTTTTTTTTTTTATGAAGTAGCAAAAATATAATTAGCGGCATAAAATTCAATATCTCTTCCTTGGATCTACTCTGCGATGAAAATATTGGGGTAAAGAATGTAGTAAATATCAAATATGTAACGGTATTCGTACATGTATGAATCTTTTGGTAAAATAATAAGATTTCTTGGTCCAGATATTCTATTACGTCAGTAATTAGATTGGTTTCTTTGTTATGAAGTAGGATAGAATATTGAAATACAACACTATTTAGACGATGTTAGTTATAAAGATACATTTTCTTGGTCGTAATTCATCTTTTCAGAAAGCCGTACTTTTACCAATTATTTTTACATAGCAGAAAAAATATTACTGAGGACAAAGCAAATATATGAGATTTCCTTTAAGGAAACTATATATGTAATGTAAATTAATAATTCCAAAATTGAAGCGTTTATTATGTTTAGAGTTTAATAATTTTGATTAAATTTAAATAAAACTTTGTAGGAAAATATATATAATTTTGGATATTAGTGGACCTTGTATCCTACTAATGTATGTCCCGAACAATTCCGACGGGAATTAATAGAAGAACTTGCTGTCTGACTATCCATCCTTCTAAACTCCAAAAAGGATTTACATTCTTTCAGTGTCAGTACTATTCAAGATTTAATAATTCTCCATGGGAACATCAGTATTGTTTTATTACACCAAGTATCCTATCTTTTAGCGTTTTTGTGTGATATCGTAAATTCTCGCAACTCTCACTTAAAATATTTATAATTTGAAAGTTGTTAACCAATTATCAGTAAAAAAAAATTTTTTTTCTTCTAATGCAGCTGGCAAATAGACCGTGATCTTTCGCCATAAGGGCTGCGCTGATGTTACTCACTTTGCATTACCCAGGGGCGCGTGTAACTTGATGGTAAGCCACGGACGCGGAGTAACAATGCCCCGCAGCGCTCTACGATCCTGTTAGGACCGGGACCTACGGTTTAAAGTGGATTCGAACCACTACAACACCCACGGGCAAAGCCGGGATTTGAACCCGATACCTGTGGTACCGAACGCCAGAGCGCTAGCCATTCGGCCATCAGGCCCCTCAGTAAAAAATATGAAATCTAAAATATGCTACACAATTTTTCTTTTGTCATGGTTTATAGTAGATTTATTCTTAAGTAGTTTTATTTTTCAGTTCATTGCTTAATAAAAAAAAAAAGACTTTGAAAAATGTTGTTTAGTCTTAAAATAAAAAAAAGTGAAAATAAAAAAAACACCCGGCGTACGGCGGAAATGTACTAAATCACAGGTTAGTCACATTCACAAAAGTACTGTGATGCTTCAGAAAAGTAATTAGTTTTAAAAAAATAAGCAAATACAGTAGGTGAGCTTATTACTCTAAGGAAGTGTACGATTTCATGTTGGACAGCATTCACAGTAGAACTAAGTGGCAGGTTAGCAGCATTCTTAATAGTGCCTGGCTGAATTCACTACAGCAATCAATTTGAAAAATAAACAAATATAAGTAGATGAACTTATGGTTGTAAAAGAAAGATGTACGATTTCATAATTCACAGTCGTATTAAGTCGCAAATTATTTACATTCATAATAACATTGGGATGCATTCTTTACCGTATTCACTACAGTAATTAGTTTTAAAAATAATCACATATGAACTTATTGCTGTAATGAAACGATGAAATGAACGATTTCATGTTCGTTCGCATTCACAGTAGCTTTAAATCGCATTCCTATTATATCTGGGACGTATTCATAAAAGTTCCTAGCTGCGTTCATTACAGTAACTAATTTAAAAAATAAGCAAGTATAAATAGAGTAACTTAATGCTGCAAAGAAATGTACAATTTCATGTTGGGCTGCATTCACAATAGTATTGTACAACAATACAACAATAAAAAAAGACACGGAATTTGTTGTTATACTAAATTTTCGTTGCTCCCTAACGAAATATAATAAATAACACGAACTGTTTCAAAAGCTGTAAAATGCAGATGCTAATATATTCGATTTACAAACCTAATTTTGCGTGGAATAAAAAAATATATCTTTAAAGTTAAATTATTAGTGCTATTACTTAGAAGCATAATTTATGTTAATAAAAATAAAAATAAAAAGAATAAACATAATCAAACAATACTGCAGATGCTAATATATTCGATTTACAAACTAAAATAAAAAAGACATAATCAAACAATACTGCAGATGCTAATATATTCGATTTACAAACTAGAAATACTTATGATAGAATGAATAAATTCCTCTAATTTTGCGTGGAATACATAAACTTTAAAGTTAAATTATTAGTGCTATTACTTAGAAGCATATTTAAACGAAATATAAAATTAATATAGTGAATAAATTCCTCTAATTTTAGAAATGAACTAAATTAACATCGAATAAATTCCTCTAATTTTGCGTGGAATACATAAATTTGTGATGATATAACTTTAAAGTTAAATTATTAGTGCTATTACTTAGAAGCATAATTTATAACGAAATTATTTTAGACATGTTATTAAAAAGAACATTAATCTTTAAAATTATTACCTAATTGGTCATAATCAAATCAAATTTTGTAATAATAACATCTTCGCTAGTCTTTTTAAATATACATTAATTGTAATTTTCTTAAAGTTCTTTGCTCTCTCTTTTACATTCATAAATAGTAATTCATCTGTTGAGCAAAATATTGAATAATTAATTGCGTATCTAAGTTCATTATTAATCAAAACGCTTCTTTTAAATTACTTTTTAGTAATTTTAAAAGAAGAATGTTTAATGAAAGAAAAGGTTTAATGCAATTAGCGTTTCTTTAAAATTACTTTCTAGAAAACACATATGACAAAACGATATGAATTATTAAATGCTTTTAGCATTAATATTTTATTTTTTTAAAGAAATGTTTAAAATATCTTTTGTTTAAACAATGAAATTATTATAATTGCAGAATATTATATTTAATTGAGCATATTTGCATTAGATTTTCAGTGCTTCAGAGGAATATACGTTGTTTATTTATAATCCTCTTTTTTGCAGCGTGTTTAGGTTGAATTTTTAAAATAAATTTATGTAATAAATAGTACTATCAAAAAAAAATAATGCATATGCAAGATAACGGATATGATTTATTCAAAACTCTTATTAGTATAAATTGTTTCAGAATGTTTCTTAATTCTCGAAATTAAAATAAGAAAAAAAAACCCTCTAAAACTGGAGTTTTATAATAAATTAAATTTGTGGCGAATAAAATTAATCGCCCAATTCATTATCTTACACAAGCATTTAATTTTTTTATTTTTTATTGCATAAGTGATTTTCAGATTTGTTATAGATGACACAATTGCGTAAATGGAAGAAATTTAAAGATAATTAATTCGTATAATTTTGTTATAATTCATTTTTATTTAATAATGTAATATTGAAAATATTTTTTAGTGATCTATCATATTTATTACAAGTCAATAAAGATTAACATATTTAAGAAGTTTTTGTAAAAGGCAAGTAGTTTTAATTGTAAATGTTCCTATTTCGAAATTTTTATGTGGTAAGTTATTAAAGAAAAGTCAGAAAAATAATGGACATAATACGCTAAAAAATATTACACAAATTGCTGTGAAATGTGAATACAAAAGAAAAGATATTATTAATTTATGGTATTAATAATTTATAAGATAATTATACATGGTAATAATAAATTATTTATGGAATTAATACTCCATGTAATGATAAGGTATTTATGGAATTAATAATGCAGGGTAATGATAAGGTATTTGTGGTAATAATAATGCAGAGAAATGATGAGGTATTTGTGGTAATAATAATGCAGGGCAATGATGAGATGTTTATGGTAATAATAATGTACGGTAATAATAATTTGTGAAAAAAAAGAATGTAATTTTTATCAATTTTGGCAAGTACTTCTTTTAAAAAGTACTAATTTGTTCAGTTTGATATAACATTAAGAATGTTATGATATGACTTGAGCAATATTTGACGTATTCACTAAAGGAAGTTGTTATAATAAGTTAACATTAAAATTAATTTATTTGTAATCTGAACGAGATGCAGACTGTAGGATTTCTGGTTCTAAAGTAAGCGTGTCGTTCCACTGACTGCACGGCTTCACGCAATGTAATCGGTAGGGAGAATTACTACTAAACTGCGAATTTTTCTTGTTTTCTTTTCACCTCTGGACATCGGAGTAGTTACAATTTTTAGAGACTCCATAACTCACATTTTTTAATTGTATTTTCTGGTAAAAAAGAAGGAATTTCAATAAAACAATACTTTCTACTTGGGGGGTTATCATTTGAGTAGTAGTGTCTACCTTCTGACATTGAAGAAATAACGATCCAGCGAATTCTTACGCGTAACAGAAATTACCTGACTGGACATAATTTAGGATATCTAAGAAAATGACTGTCAAGCCGAGAGTTTTTCCGTTTTATTTATCTTTTATAATATATGGATATGAGTAACTACAATTTATTGACACCTTCACAGCACACGCCTTTTCAATTTTTTTTTATGGACACAAATTATAGACAGTGATTAAGTTTTCTACTGGACAGTAAGATTTTAGCATTACATACTACATAGAGGTGAATTACGGTGAGTGACGCAGAAACATGTCCAACACTTTCCTGGTATTTAAAAAGGACACATGGACGAAAAAAGATTTCCATTGGTGGTAGAAGGTTGCTATATTTTGAAAAACATAATTGGAAACATTATGAACATTGCCATTCAATGGGTTAAACGTTCAAATGTATAGTTTCCCTTGAGTGTTTAAATAATGTTTGTTTAATATTGATGAAATTATTAAAAATTTAAATGAAATAAATTGTTTTTAATAATACAAAAATATCGATAATTTCAATACGTAAAATGTGGATTTTTACATTGCTCCATGACCTATTAGTGCCAGTTACACATATCTTAGGAAAGATGTATTCTTCTCTGACTATTTTAATCTTAATAAGTGTTGCCAAGTGTTGACATGGATGTCAAGGACAGTGCCAAGAACATAAATGAGAAAAAAATGAAATACCATATGCCCGGGAAATTTAAACTGAAAACTGGTCTTAATTTTTGGACACAGTAATATATTTAAAAGGTTACTTCGCTACAAATACGCAATTTCATTTTTGTTCCATATTTAGTATTCTTAAACTGAACTAGTAATGGTTGATATAAAAGTACAACCATTTTAATAAAATTATGTGTCATAAATTCCTAATATTTTAGAAGCTTTTATAATTTAAATCAGTAAAAAAAATGATTTCGTGCAAAACGACACTGGATACATTTGTAATTTTTTTTTATTATTATCATCATTCATTAGCTGGTTAACTTTATCTTCAACGTGCAAAAAAAAATCCTTAAGATTAAGTGGACTTTCTTAAGATGTGTTTATAAGGGAAGGTAATTAAAATAATTAAAATATTATTTGCCTCGTTGCTGCGTACTTAGGAAATATGTAGGGCTTCAGAAAAGGCTCGTTAATAATTTACTTATTTAAAAAAAATAAAGTAATTTTTTTCTGTAATTCCTTGAAGAAGGATTTAAAAAAAAATATTCTTTCATTAATTTCATTAAGACTCTGTGAAATGTAATGCTAAGTCATTGTCTCTCTTCTAGGCAAAAAAATATTTTTAAGCGACCTTAAATATTGCAAAGAAAAAAGAAAGCAAAAATTCCAAATTAAAGTCGCGGTTAGTCGCATAAAAGTCAACTTAAAGTAACAGATAATTTTTTTTTTATCTTATTCAAGGCTTTGAGTAATCTTGGGTTAGAATAAAAAAATTCTGATTTTTTTCCAGTTCTGTTACTTCTACAGGTATGTTTTTAAATAGATAATTCCTCATTTTCAAGGATATTGAATGTTCCTTGGAAATTTTTTCTAAAAAATAAATCTTGAATTTAAAGGTTGTAACAAATAACCTTGATGAATAAAAGTAACCATGGAGTTCAATCAATTTGGCTTCCATAGATTCCACTTAGTAGCATCTTATCGCCTTGTGGTAATGCATGGAAGATGGTAATGGGTTCGAATCCCACTGGCGGTATGCATTTTCAGTCACAATCTTAGTAAAACGATAATGCGCTGTACAAAAATACTTCGTATCGACGGTCGTACTATCGTATTGTAAAATTCAACATGGAAAAGGTTTGGTTTGTCGTTCTTCGTTTATTTTGTGCACATTTTAGACTAATTAGGGACCTACAGTTTAATGTGGATTGCGAACCAATCACAACATCCATGCCACCGTCAAGATTCGAACCTGAAGCCTGTGGTACCAAACGGCTGAGCACTAGCCAATTGGTCGCCATGAAACAGGTATATCTGATAGAATGCATTATCATCCTTCCATCAAAATAAGAAAAACAAATTTATTAAGTGTTGTTACCAATGAACCGAAATATCGTCTCAGCTAAAAATGTAACGGAAAAAGGCGCCAAATAACTTAGTGTTAAGCCCAATAGGTTGAAGTACGCCTGGGCTAATGGACTGAAGGTGCCTGGGCCACAACGAGAAGTGGTGCCTGGGCCCATGAGGTAACTCATTAAAAGTAGCAAAATATAAAAGTCCATGGGTCAAAGTGAAAAAGTGTAAATGGGAAAGAAAATCATCCTAGTACTTTATCCTGAAGTGATGTTATCACTAAAACTGGTCACCTTGGCACATGAGCATGTCAATATTGATGTATAATAAAAAAGAAAAATTAAAATCACTTAATTGATTCAAATAAACATTGAAAGTAAGTAAATTAATAGATTCAAAGACTAAGAGTAAAATGTGTAGTTAGAAAAAAAGAAAACTTCTTATTGCTCAATTAATTTCAAGTGATGTAATCCAATAAAAGTGGTTAAATTTAGTAGAATCCTAAATGGCTTGATACATGTAAAGTATGCCAAGTCTACATGATGTCAAGTAGTCATACATCTAGAGTATGATTGATGACAGAACAATGTTACTTTAAATTAATTATGATATTTAAATTTTATTAATATTTTAAAACTACCAAAGAAAGCTGAACAAATTAAAATTGATCTAAAAATATTTTTGGTGTCAATAGCTAAAATGCGACGTATTAGCTACAGTCTATAAATACTAAGGGCACCAGTACGAATCTGGATAATTATTCTATTATTCATGTATCAACATCGTGCATGGACATATTACTAAATACGTGGCTTGATGGTCAAGTGGCTAGCTCTTGTTTCTACATACTTCAGGTTCAAAACACTGTCAGTGGCATAGATGTTTTTTAGTGGTTCGGAATCCACTTTAAACTGTAGTTAACGTCTTAATTAGCCCTATTATGATAAAAATGACTGTATAGAGACAAATCAAACCATACTAAATGAGTGGTTTCTCCATAAGTTTTGTTTTTCGTTCTACGGTCATTTTGCACAAATTTAGGCTAATTAGACAAAGGGACTACAGTTTAACATGGATCCCCAACCATTAACAAACATCTATGTCACTACCATGATTCGAACCTGATACCAAACAGGCTAGGCTGTGGTATCAAATGCCTAAACGCTAGCCGCTTGACCATCAAGCCGCAAGTTTCCAAATAGAATTAAAAGTTGTGTGAAGATATTAAATGAAAAAAATTGTGTTTTTGAAAATTTGCTTTTAAATTACTGTAGCATCATGAATTAATATGGATTCCTCTAATGTGGTGTTTTCTTTTGAAAAAAAGTTAATGTGCTTAGTGTTGTTTTAAGTCTATTTGGTAGGCCTAGTATCAATACATTTATCTTTTAAGTTACATAAATGATTAACAATTTAAAAAAAATTAAGAATAGAAAAAAAAAACCATGGCAATAATTACAACTTCTTCTATTTTTTGATATTTTACTTTCCCGTTTGTTAGTTTCGTGCACTTCTCTATTTCCCATTAGCAATACTCTAAACAATAACACAGCTTTATTAAGGTTTAAATAAGTAATGTTTCAGACGTTCTCGAGTAATTTTACAATCATTTACATAAATGAATGCTTTAAAATAGTTTTTTTTACGCCTTCGAAATATCGCGTAATGTTTTCTTTTTCTCCGTCTACATGATTGAAGAAGGATGAAACATCATTATCTCAAAGATAATGACTTGCTTGAAATGATTCGAGAAGTACTTAAATGTAACTAACTACTCAAGCGACAGATTGCCTAGAAATGATAATGTTTATAATAAAAAGAAGAAAAAATGGAAACTTCTTATTTCTGATAATGAAACATTTAAACTAGAATCTACCATTAAAGTAGCATTAATTTCTTTTTGATGTGCATGAAATTGTTTGTTCATACAAGCACGGAATGACAATATTTAAAGTGTCTTTCTTTCGTATCATTTTACACAGACTTAAATTTATAAAAAATATTATTTAAGGGGTTGTTTTTGTAAAAAAAAAAGATTTATTTGGAAAATTAATGAGTTTATTCTATGCATATTGCTTTTTAAATGTTCGATTGTAATTCATCTTTTTAGCAATTAATTAGGGAAGAAAAATAAGCGATTTTAACGAATCTAGTCAACTACAATTTAGCAACATCTATTAGTTGCATAAACAGTGATTCAGATGAAGTCCATGATGAATTATTCAAAACATAGTACAATTATTTTTATTTTGCGAACGATAAAAGTTAAGATGAGGAAATAGTACATATCGTGTAAATTTTTGAGTTATGTGTTAGAAAATGTTATTTAAAAAATGATGCTAATTGTTAAAATTACTTTGAAAATGTATGAAGACTGAAATCTTAAAAAATAATTTTTCTCGTTTTAAATAAAAAAAATTATCATTACTGTAATTTAAAAGGATTTTTTTTTAATTCACATTGTAACGTCTCGACCTATATTAGACTTATGAAAGCTTCAAAAGAGGACCACTTTCGAGTTCATGGGAACACTTAAATTTTATTTACAAGCTTTATTTTATATGTACAGAACTCTGAATTAATGCAGCTTATCCTTTACAAAAAAAAAAAAATGAAAATTAAAGATTTTAATTTGATTCACACGTGCAATTTACTCAAAGACAGAGATTTTCAGAATTTGTGAGTTTACGACTAATTTTGAACACGTGGTCAGTGGCAGACCTTCATTATCACACGACACGACATGATAGACAAAACCACAAGGTATTCACTTTGAAAAACAGCCGAATTCTCCGGCCTATTCAGTCACTTCAGAGAAAGAGTGAAAAACAACACTTTTTGACGATTCGTCGTAGAACACTTTCCCTTGTAAATTTCAATAAGCATTGAAGGAAAAAGGAATTTGAGTAACTTAATCTATAAATATTATCACTTAGCATATTCAGTGCACGACTTTCCATGCAGTCAGATCAGTACGCCACTTTTTGTGCAGTCAGATCAGTACGCCCCTTTTGTGTCAGTAAAAGACCACTTTTTGTGCAGTCGCATCAGTAGACCCATTTTTGTGCAACCAAATTAGTGAAATACTATTGCAACCACTTTATTATTCACTTAAGGTGTTCAGTGCAATTAATTATTAAATACCCTAGTAAATTGTACCGGTCTGATGGCCAATAGACTAACACTCTGGCCTTTGGTACCACCAGGCTTCAGGTTCGAATTCTGGCGGTGGCGTGGATATTTCTTAATTGTTCGGAATTTACGTTAAACTGTTGGTTCCTGTCTAATTAGCCTAAAATGTGCAAAAAATGACTGTAAAGCGACAAAACAAACTAAACCTAATAAATTGTATGCGTTTTTAAAATTATGTTTATTCAATGAAATATAGATGTATAACTCATTCTCAATTCAATTTACGTATTTTTTTTTTTCAGGAACTATTTATGAAATGAATGACGATTGCATAGCAAAGTTCACAATAAAAGCAAACTTATTTAAAAGCTCAAACATTTGCGCAACATGCAGCTTTATTAAACATTAAAAAACTACATGAACATTACTGCAAACAAAGTGGTAATTCAACTTATAGATTGTTTTTGGGAAATTTTCACAAAGTAAATGGTTGGGTGGTATTCGTAGAACCATTAGGTGAATAACTTATTCTACGGCTGCCTTGGTTTAATTCCTTTTTTTTTTTTTGTCTGGTATAAAAATTTGTTGCCAGTGTCTCGCGTGCCTTCAATTAACAGAACGAGATGCACCGTGGACAATTTGGAAGAATAGTCCTAATGCAAATTCCAAACCAAACACATCATCTTCATCAGAGAATGTCTGTGTCTGTCACGCCATTTGAAGAGCGTGGGAACCGCCATCCACATTTTGCTGCAATTTGCATTTTGATAAGCGAACAAAATAAGACGTTCGTTACATTTGAGCACGTTTTCTTTTTGAGCTTTTTAAATTAATCTTGAGGGGAGATAGTTTTTTACTTTTAATTTGCCGAATGCTGACATGAATATGTATGAAGGATCTGTGACAACACAGAAACCTCAATGTGGTTTTAGGATGTTGCAATGCAATACAACTGTGCATAATAAAGGAGATTTGAAAAAAAAAATATATATGACTTAATATGCTGTTTACTAAAGTAAATGATGGTAAGGATCAATCAAGAAAATGATTGTAGCCTCATGATCATTTTGCAGAGGTTAATAACAATATGGGGAGGTGAAATCATAAAAAAAAGAAGAGTAATTAAGTAAATTAAACATATCGTATATGTCTCACCTGTTGTGCAACATTTGCCTGGTCAACACACAAAGAACCAATGGATAGCCAAGACATTGCCAATTTTTACTTGCCAACGATCAGGTTGGCGGCAAGCAATTAACAAAGCAATTAATACAAACAATGTATATTAATCTTTGGCAATGTCTTGTCTATCTTAGCGAACAGCAATGTATTGATAATCTTCGGCAACGCAATGTCTTGGTGAAGACCAATGTATTAATCCAGGTTTCTTGGCGGAGCAATGTTAGCCAATATCTTAACAAAGCAATTGTTGGAAAGTTCAGTCACTAGTAGAAACTATGCGTACTAATATACATAGCTATAATTAGGTGTAAATGATGTTTATCAACCGTAGCAAGCAATTGACCACAATGTCAATAATAATCAATCTTAATTGTGTCTCAGTGTTCTGCGTGTGTTTCTGTGGTAATCATTTTATAAATGATTTTATACTTCATGGTCAGGCTCTGATTACCGAGCGACATGTTTTGGGTTCGTGTCCTGGCTGTGCCATGGATGTTAATAGTGGTTCGGAATCCATTTTAAGCATAAATCCTGGTCTAATAAGACTGTTGGGAATGGGGTTCACAACCTTATCCCGTAAAATGTCAGTGTCACGGAGCCAAGTCAGACTTCTACCTAGGCGTGCTCCCTCACAACAGAAAATGCTTCTTCCTCTTTCCCTCCTTCCATGAGACCCATGGGTTCTTGGACTTGGTGTAGGTGTTGCTGTCTATCAAGTTGGATAAAGTAACAATAACATAACTTAAAAAAATCTATCAATTGAGGACATCTTCCTTTTTTTTTTTTTTTTTACTCAATCGATTTTCACAATGTTTTAAGAGTTTCAAGATTAGTTTATGTAAATACACTCATGTCCATAAATTAAGGATAATGTATTAAGTTCAGGCAAAGAAAGAGACAGAAGCAAAACAAATTTGACTTATTTGTAAAGTCTATTTATTAAACAAAAGGTAAAGAGCAAAAAAAGATGCTATATGTTTGAATAAAAATTGCGATTTTACTCCCTGGAGCAAATTTCAAAGAACCTATTTACAAAAAACAGTATAACATGGTTAGTATGATGGTTAATATGGAGTATGTCTCCCGGACGATGCAATACAGGCCTTACAACGCCTAGGCATGCTGGTATCAAATTATCAATCTGATCTTGGGGGAATATTACACCACTCATCAAGCAATGCCCTCGAAGTTCCGGTTGACAGGTGGGAGGGGGTTGACGGGCTGCAATTCGTAGCCAAGCATATCCCACACATGCTCTATTGGTTCAAGTCCGGTGAGTATGCTGGCCAATCCATACGGGTGATATCCTCAATTGAAGGCATTCGTCTACAATGTTTGCACAGTGAGGACGGGCGTTGTCATCCATAAACCAGAAATTCAGCACCCATGGCGCCCGAAACAAACGTACATGTTGTTCAGAATGACATCCCGATAGATGTGGCCTGTCATCGTTACACTCTGAACATGCAGGTCAGTTCTGGAACCAAGAATAATTCCTCCCCAAACGAGCCATCCTGCACCACCGTAACGGTGTCGTTCAATGGTGTTCTCTTGGTGGTAACGGGTACCTGGCGCTCTCCATATGAAAGTCGGCGAGAATCAGACTGCAAACTAAACCTGGACTCGTCGGAAAACATCACACCAGACCACTGTTGCGGTGTCCACAATGCATGCTCTCTACTCCCAGGTTAATCGCAGGCGACAGTGAGTTGCGGTAAGTGGAACACATCTGACAGGCCTACGAGCATATAGACCAATGTGCCCTAAGCGTCTGTACACGGTCTGCCTTGAAACTGTCGTACCGGTAGCTGAAAGAGAGCTGACGAGACAGGTCTGATGCTGTGCTCCGTCTGTTTCTTTTGGCAGTAACTGCTAAATACCGGTCCTCATTCGGCGTTGTAACTCGGGGCGACCTGTGCTGTAACATCACTCACATTACCATCATCTTGGAATCGTTGCCAAAGCCTGGAGATGACACTCTGGGCGATTCCAAGTTCCTCGGATACTTCAGCTGGGTACGTCCACATTCCAGTCGTCCGATAATTCTACCACGTAAAAAATCATCCAAATGCTTCCTTTGTGCCATAACTATGCGGTTATTGCACTGAAAGGCTTTTAAGCGCTTGTGAACAATTTTACTTCTTTGCCACCATTCTATATGCCCCTCTCTTACACTCTCGTCATTGTGACGTACTATCCGCGCCATCTGGTGGTTTCCTGTAATTTGCATATTCTTCTTCAAGATGTGTGTGATAATTCTACAGGTGAAATTTTATTTTTCAAGTGTTCAATTTCTGTGTGATTCTGAATTATCCTTAATTTATGGACTTGAGTTTATATAAATAATATAAAGATAAATCTTTTATTCTATTATTTTTTTTTTTTTTTGCTAAAGGATGGTAGATTTTTCAACAAGCACTTTCAAAACAAAAGAATATGTAGAAGGTCATATAATATTTTTGTTCAATAATTAGTTTGCAAGTTTCAAAGTACTGTCTAGACTATATACAACGCAGACATTTTTTTTATTTTTATATACAGATTATACTAATTTTAGTCCCTATACATCCATCCATCCATCCATCCTATCCCATCTACTTATTAAATAAATTTTCATTTAATTGGTATTGAATTGTAATATGTAAAAACCCAGAATTGTTTACTGGATTATAAGGTGTAGATGAAAAAGTATTTTTTTTTAATCTATTGTTCATATTTTCTTCCTCAGTAAATACCTTTTATATTTTACAAACTTTCCCCTCCATTTATTAGATCTTTCTTTTTATCTTTTGTCAGATTTGTGAATAAAGTAGAAATAAAGATTCAGATCTTCGACTGCGTTTGAAAAATTCTATGTCTAATCTAGCCTTTATCTAGTCGCTTTTTTCTCTAGTTAAGGAAAAGTTCTATATATAAGAATCAGTTAATAACATTGTATCATATCTCTCCTGAATCAGTTAAGGGTTAATTATAAAAGTAGACAAAAATTTGTTTTCCTATCTTTGTGTGGATGATTGCGTTTGATAAAAAGATTTCCCATGAAATACTTAATTGTTTTTGTGCTTACTGAGAATGCTATTACAGGGCACTTCGTTATTATACTTACAAGATAATAATGAGGGCTATTATAACACTAAGTCTGGTACCAAACATTCAGCATAATGCGAACAAAATATAATCAGGTATGATTGTTTGAATGGTTAATTTACACTGCTTCTATTTTTAATTTGTATAGTTTAAAATATATTTATTTTTATAAAATGAAATAATAATTACCAAATATAAACTATATATATTAATTTTTTAATTTTTTTTCTAATTTTTGATGGGAAATATTCAAATATAGACTCAGGATGATATATAATAAAAACACATAGACACGGTAGTTCGAAGCAGTTCATTTTCCAGCGACCTGGTCAGTTTACTAGCGCTGTGGCTTTTGGTATACCAGACTTTGAAAAAGTCTTGAAATCCTGGCGGTGGCATGGGTATTTGTGAGTGGTTCGTAATCCACATCAGAGCTACATAGGTTCTGGTCTAATTAGCCAAAGTGCGCAGAAAATGATTGTAGAGCCCGTGTCAAACCAAACCATGGGTCAAACCCCCAGATGGCACTGCATGAGATGCCAATGTGCCCAAGGAAGCGCCAGTGGCATGCGCAAAAATTGCTTTTCATTTAATTTAAAAAAGTAATTGGGAATATGTTCGTAACTTTTAGCTATTACAAGTAATAAAGGATAATAATTTAAAAAAGAAAATATAGAGATGTACACAAGTGTTGTAGTTTTTAAGTTTCTATTAAATACAATAATACAAATGTTCTTTTATAGCATGAGTCATTTTTATCATATTTATGTATCGTCTAAAGTTATCGTTAAAAATAGTAGTAATTTAAAGTGCAAATTGTTATCAAAAGAAATAGTCGATGTAGAATATGGAGTGCTAGTAGCACAGTAGGATCCTGTGGTGCAATCCTGGACAGCCTGAATTTATAAATATCTCAATGTTTCAGTTACCAAGTGACCTAGGTCAGGGCCTTCTTGACAGCATTTAAAGCATTCTATTTTAAAATCTACCATAATAAAAGAGATTATATCCTAGTGCTCTTAAACCGCTTTAAAATTAATCAAATAATAACACCAAAAGGGAAACTCATGTGGTATTTTTGCTTTATAAGCCCATGAAGGTCATTATTACATAAGAATCATTGAAGGTAATATTCATTAAGAAGAATACAATATTCATTGAAAAATGCAAGATTCATTCAAAAGAAGGAGAATACAAGATTCAGTGGTGAATGCAAGATTTAGTGGAGAATATAAGAATATACGATTCACCAGAATGGCATGAGGAATATAAATTCATTTACTACGAAGTATATTAATTCTGCACTCTATTATACAGCAATACTGAAATATAGGTATGTCAACAAAATCTGTAAATTTAAGTTAAAAGACTGGTATTAAGGTGTGAATGAAATTTGACAACAATTAAGAACTTTTAAATATTACCGCATGCATGTCTTTGAGATTTTCTTATAATTCAAATAAAGCGTTAAAAATGATGGCTAAAGAGAAATGTTGTGGATAATATCTTACGTTATATGTCTAGAGCTGAAGTTGGCCTGTATAAGATTTCTTTAAAAGCCTTCTATGTCTATAATATCATGATTCTCTCTCTAGAATAAGTAATCCGGATTTTTAGTAAAATAATGTGGCTATCCAGTTTATTCTGAGCATACCAGAGTAAATCACGCGTGGGTTCATTACTTCTTTATGAAAATCAAATTATACGGAGATCATCATTTTATTAAGATATTATTATTAAATTAATCGCTTATTTGAAAATACCTAATTTATCTTCAGCTCCTTATGAATATCAAATTGATGCAATTATTAATAAAATTTGATATTTGTAGGTGAAATCAGCTGTATTTAGTTGGTATATTCCAACTCTCTTTTGGGCATAAAAAAATTGAACATATATAGACATAAATTGAATATTAAAATGTAAGTATTTGCTTTATTTGCATAATTAAGTACCTTGTTGGATAAGATTTATTTCAATTGCAATATGCGCTCATGAAAATCAGCAAATATAATTTAATATGTATAAAAAAAAGTCAAAATTTGAATCAATTGTCCACTCCATAAAAGTCGTAATTTTTTTAATTTCAATTTATGCTACTGCTTGAAAACTTCTGTGATAAATTTGGGTGTTTAATTTATTAATGGAATTATTTTTTTGTTTATTGATTTGAAGCAGTTTGCTGTTTAAACAAAATTCTTACCCGTATTTGGTTTGTTTTCCTAAAAAAAATAGACAAGCAGGAACAACCACTTGCTAATTTTTAAAAATGTCTACTGCATTCCATTTATTTTGTGACTATTGAACATTAAATTGTTTTGTGTGTTGAAAAATTAATTTATAAGCTACAATATTTGAAAACCATAAATTTGGGCTTTTATGTATATAATTTAAATTTTCACATACCCGATCTCAAGGGACTTAAATTAAACCAATGAACTTTTTTTTTTTGAAAAAATTAACGATATACCATTAATGGTTTATAATTAGTTGAATAAGTGATTGAGAATTCCATTGCGAGTTAAAATATATTAATTTATTTGTGAAATATTATAAATTTATTAAATTAAAATAAAATGGAATGAAATTATTTTGTAAGGTTGACAAATTGCAAATGAATTGTTTTTAATTCATTGTACAAGGGTTTAAATTATATACGTAAATAATTCATTAATTTAAATTAAATGGTAATTGTTCTTATAATAAAATATTTTCAAATCGAAATATCCGTTAATATTGTTTTTTTCTTCATTTTGTATCTCTCCAAAAGAGACTTGATAAAATTTACTGCAGCTATTGTAATTCTAGTATTGTAAAATTTTAAACTATTATGGTCAATATAATTAAAATGGAGATGTATTTTTAGAATTCTAGTTAATTTTATTCTGGTTTTATGAGTTCGATCACAGTTTTCATTGATTTTTAAACAATCAAAATATTTAAACCTCCATTTTATCAAGACAAATTATATCTTTTATTACTCAAACAATTTCTAGATAAAATTACTCTTATCTGTAGATAATATGTCTATTTTTACTAAAGTGTTATAAAAGTAAGGAAATTTAAACTCATATTTATAAATTCAAATTTATCATACAATAAAAAAAAAAAATCTTTGGACGCGGGTACCGTTGTTGGTAATTTAAAATAGAATTGCTGCACTTAGGTACCACAATGATAAACCACAGTTGCTAGCACAGCAATGCATG
>BPLR01010887.1:0-41176 GCA_021605095.1 Caerostris extrusa
GAATGAAAAAATTGCAATGAACTCTTTTCTTTGTATCGGTTTTGTTTTACAATTTACCAAAATATGTTTAATCGCAGTAAATTTCCCATACATTATAATTAAATGTCGTTTCAGTAAATGCAGAATAATCTAGATTTCATTATTGAATGATTAGGTTTTTAAATATATAGGGTTATATATAATAGGTTATGCTCTTTTATTAAAAACGCATTCAAAATGTATTAAATAATTACTTTAAAATTTTTCAACAATGAATGTAAAGGAATAAATAAAATATTGTATAAATGGAATAACAAAATAATTGCGGCCTAAAATCATTAAATCTTTTTTAATACACAGCTTATTTATTATATCACATAATCGATTTGATCCTGCTGATAATCCAGCTATAAGCATAAGCTATATCATTTTTCTTAGTGCTAAGTGTACGAAAAGCTCATATTATATTTCCCTACCAGTAGCGTACTACAGTAGATTGGTAACGTCCTAGGCGGCTAAAGATCTACTAATATCGGCATGCAGTAACGTTCCAAGAGTGATCACCTTCATGGGGTAGACTGTGTCTTACAATGGAATGGGCGGCCTAACCCAATCTAAGAAGTTGAGGTTCAACATTTACTTGGCAGCTACGTGATGTTTGAGACTTGCGGAGGGGCTGTGACTGTTTGGCGAGCCATCTGCATCCCACTGGCATTTTTGATAGACCCAAATTGCTCGCTCTGTGGGAAAGACGAGATCATGGGCATAGCAGGATGACCGGCCTTGTGTGGCGAAAAAGATATACAAAAAGAAAAGATAAGATACTTCGAGACGAAAAGATATTGGAGCACTGGAACTTTGCTGAGAAGACTATGACTTTTTTTCTCCTATTGTTTTCCATTTACGTGTGTGTTTTAAACTGTTTTTGATCCCATAAGAGTTTGACATTTCTCTTGCCATTGAAAATAAAAATAAAAATTCCTCACCAGTTTTACATAAAAACGAAAAAAAAAATAAATTGTTCCGAAAGCATTTGCATTATGATTCTTTTATTGAATTTCATCTGGTTATCACAAAGCCTGAAAATAAATAAGTATTGCTTGAAAATAAAGTAACAAAAGTGGGATGAAATTATTTTATGTCTATGATCGTTGTAAAAAATTAATTTAAAATTGTCTTATACTTAAAAAATATATTTTTTTTTATTTCCAATGGCAGATTATGAACAGTTACAGCAAAAAAGAACAACAAAAAAACATACAACATACAACAACAACAAAATAATACAACAAAACATACTGAAACAGAGTTCATTAATCTAACAATAATGCCAAGTTGCAGATCTTTTAGCCACTAAAAGTGTTACCAGGTGCACCACGGGGAGGTAGACTTCTGCGCACCTACAAAAATATTTCTCTGGTTAATTCAATCTCCAAACTCTAAATGATAATGATGACTCTATCTTAAAAATTATAAATCCCTCCATCGCAAAAAGATCTTCTATAAAAATACTTACTGATTCCACCTCCCTACCAGTTACAGCTGCTGATAAAAAAAACTGAATTTATTGTAGACATCCTGCAATCTTTTTTTTTTTCTTTTTCTTCTAATGCAGCCGGTAAACACGATTACTTACCGGGCACACGATCCTTCAATCTCAATTTACTGAAAATGACATTTCTTACCTCTGCTAACCCGTATGTTGATGAGAACATACGGGTTTAAAACATACATTTATAAGAGACCATACATTTATATAAAAGAGACCGTAAGAGAACATACATTTTATAAGTCTTTAGATACGGGGTACTTGAGAACATACGGGTTAATTCTTTAGATTAACCACAAACCCAAAGATAGCCATACTAAAGCTTCTTCTGTTATAAATTATATTAAATCTCTTCAAATTAATAAAACTCCCTGTATTGATAATGTTACTAATAAAATTCTTAAAATCTTCCTTTTAAGTATATTCTCAAAATTTGCAATATTATAGATTCTATATTCTATATTGGCTACTATCCAACCTCTGGAAAACTGCTCGTATTCTTCCTATCCTAAAACCTAGTAAGAATCACTAAATCCATTAACTATAGATTAATTTCACTCTTTTCCTCTATCAGTAAAATAGCAGAAAAAAATTATACTAAATCATCTCAGACTACACATGAAACGGAAAAAAAATCATGATCCCTCAGCAATTCGGCTTACTGAAAAACTTTCAATTACTCATCAGCTACTAAACCTGACTGAAACTATTTTTGAAGGCTTTGAAAAAAATAAAAATAAAATAAAAAAAATAAAACTAAATACTGCTGTTATCTTCCTTGATGTCGCCAATGCTTTTGTAAGCCAAGGCATAAGAAAGTAAGGCAAGGCGTGCATGGATAAAAGAACTTCTTTATAAACTTAGCTGTAACAAATTTTCTCCTTTCTTAATTAAAATTCTGCACTCTACCTTACTAATCGCAATTTTTTTGTATCTGTAAATAATATTGACTCAACTCTTCATAATATCTTGGCAGGAGTTCCACAAGGTTCTCTTTTTGGCCGCTCTCTATATAATATTTTCATCTATGAATTTTTCCAGATATTAAAATCACTTTCTGCGCTGATGATACGCCAACTTATGTCACAATAATAACCCATTGATTTTCACTTTTACTCTTCAAAATTATATTAACTCCCTTTAACTGGCTAAACTTCTGGAAAATTAAACTCAATGCTGACAAAACTGAGGCTGTTCTCTTTACTCGCAGAAGGAAATTCACTAACACGACTATCACTATTTAAAACACAACTATCTCTCGGCCCAAACAAGTTAAATAATATCTTGCCATCATTCTTGATAAAAATCTCACTTACTCTCAGCATATTAACGTAAAAACCTCAGAAAAAAATTTAATAAGGCTATCCGCATCTTCTATCTTCTATTAAACCCCCTAGAACTATTTTTTTCTTTTTCTAGTTAATTCATGTATTGAGCAGGATTTTCAACAGAAAACAGTGTTTGTTCATATAAAAAGTTATAAAACAGACTTTATTTATTATTTTGGTACTTCATAACTGCAGAATCATACAATGTTAGCAAAGTGTAGGTAATTAATGACAGTCACTTGTAATTTAATTACTACACACGAATCGGTTTTCAAAAAGGCATTGAAATTAATACAAAGGAAAAGCATATTATACTATGATAAAGTTGTTCAATAACGATAATGTTGCGGGGCTCTTTTAAGAAATGGGCGCTAGTTTATTAAGCACAAAATTATAGATATGTATTATAAATTATAAAATTACATTCGTTTCCAAAAATTAAATTAATTAATTAAATTAGTTAAAGTTACGCTAGTTTTTTCCTTGAATTATAGAAAAATTGCTATTACAATAGGTTCATTTTCGTACAATTACATATATGCATATCATATTCAGAGGATACCTCAAAATATGATATGCTAAGTAAGGATGTCTTAACTTCACCATTGAACAAAAGTGAAAACCAGTTTTTACAAATGTCTACAGTCTCTACAAGTTGAAACTTGCGTACTGAAATTTCGAGATGGCTATGTTCCAAATTAGAATACTCAACGTGATTTGTCCGTATGACGACGGGGTGTCGAGGGGTCAACAGAATTTGGGTAGAGTCAATCCCTACGTAGAAAGACGGTTGAATGTAAGCGCATCTGTAATTCATCTCAAAGAACAGAATCAGCTCTTCTAGATCTAATTCTTCAGTTCTTCAGAATCTTCAGTTCTAGATCTAAGTCGCTCTCGCTGTTCTGTAGATCTAGAACATCCAAATCAACTGCACGCAGAAGGCTTCACTAAGGAGGTTCGCAGATGAAACGCCGTGTATTTATCGCACCACACCACCTACATGAAAGGTGTTTAATTGAACGCACACACGTATGCCAATTGGTGAACATATCTGTGGAGGTCTGCTTACTACACTGGCACGGCTTATTACACTGGTGCCTTCATCCTACAATAATGGTTGCTTGGTTGATGGAAAATTACATTCGCGTTGAGGCTACTCTGTACTTGGGTTGACCGACATGTTCTCTGGACTTGCTCTGATGGAACGTTTTGCTGCATTTTGAAACCTTTTGTGATCTTTGAACCCAATGGTCTTTGTTGCCAAGTGACTTAATAAACACCCTCATTTTGAGTAGGGAACATCGCTGTCTTGCATATATAATTGTGATCCCGCTTTTGGATTGAATCTGTTACACATTAAATTTAGATCTATGTTTATTGGTATTTATTTTGGTATTCTCGAATCAGAATATAAGCATAATGTTTTTTTTTTTTTTTTTTTTTTTTTTCTGTATATGCCTAATTTATAAGCCATTCTTTAATCAATGCATTTGCGAGATTTATATTAATTCCAATGAAATATTTCGAAATAAAAAAATTCAATTTTTTTGCTTAATCTTTGGGAAATGTATATATTTCATGTTAAAATAATGAAAAATATCTGTAAAGCATTTGTTTCAAAATAACACGATTGGTCAATATTTGGTAATACTTAATATTATGTCTTTATATTTCGTCAAATAAAAATATGAGGAATTTAATTTAGAATTAGGAATTTAAAAAATTAGTATTGATTTTGAACTTAGTTAAATTAGTATTAATTAACTAATTATCAATTAAAACATCGAAAATTAATAATAATCTTAAAATTAGTATTAATTTTCTTTCTTTATAGTTTTTAAGTTATGGATTTCCATTTCATTTCATACTTATTTTTAAGATTTATTTTTACAACAATGTTAATGAAAGCAAAGATTCTGCCAAATGTCAGTGATTATTGAATAAATTAACTAATTTTATATTTAATTAAAAAAATGACTGATTAGGTATATTTTATTTTTAGTGGTGCACATTAAAAAGGAATTACACAAAGAATTATTAAAGACGTAGTTGCTTATCCATTTGTTTATCCATGTTAAAAAGAACACTTTTCCGTTTATTGATGGAATTCATCATACAGCTTCGAAAAACTGCCGATGAATCTATAATGGAATCTTTGCTTTAAAAATGGAAAAGGAAAGACATCTGATCTTAATGACTTTCGGTGAGAAATGAGTTGACATGTATTTTTTGTGGTAATTTTTAAGTATTCTGTTAAGTTGGTACTTTAAACAAAACTAGATAAAAATTTCCTCCTTCCTTTTTTTTTTTTTTTTTTTTTAAGTCCGCTACGTCAAATCTACGATCCGTTCCTCTGTGAAGCAAATTCAAGAAAGCAATGAAGACTACTTCAAATTCCAAGTGAAGATATTCCCCCACCCCCCACCCCCACCCCCTGCATCTTATGTTTGCAATAAAATAAAAAAATCTGCACCAAAAAAAAAAAAAAAAAAAAAAAAGGACATAAATTATTTGAATTTTAAATTAAAAAAACAAACTAATTCCTTTCTTTTTATAAATAAATTACAATTTTCCAATATTGGAGGGGTTACTTTTGTTATTTACGTCAATATAGAATTTGATAAATTAATTAGAAATGAAGGTGGCTTCCTTTACCAAGAACTATTGCAGCACTCCGCTGTAAGGGCCGTTTCACCTGCGCAACCGGTTCTGCGCAATTGATCTCACATGAGGGGACTTCGGCGCACTTGTTGTTTTCGGTGTGTCAGGTGGCGAAAAAAACAGAAAGTTAACAACATTATTTGAACACATGAGGGAAAATAAATGAAGAGGAACACTTGAGGGCGCACTCTACGACACATAAAAAACCAAACAAACAATAGAGAGAGAAAGTACAAACAGGAAACAGAATGTGTTGTATTTCTTTTAATGCCTTTAATATAAAAAAAAAAACTGCATGAGTATATATATATATATATAGTGTTTATTTACTGGATTTCAGTTTCGTTTAGCCATAAAATTATGGGTGTAGTTTTAGGAAGCGGGATTTTCGTGTCCTTGACCACTTTCAACGTTTCTTATCGCCTTTTTTTTATTTCTTTCTCGAGCTAATAATTATATAATTAAATAATGTAAAATTGTTGAAAAGATCTTCTGGTGGAATCAAAGACAATTTTGTTTCAAAGTGAAACTGAGATTTTTTCAAGATAAAAAAAATCGTTTAAAATTCTTTGTTTTTTTTTTTTTTTGTTTTTTTTATCTTTTCAAATGACTGTGATAATTTTTTTCTCGCATTCAATGCTAAATTTTTGTGGATGGCATGTACATTGGTCCAGTCGATTATTTATCTTTTTTTTTTTTACAGGGTTGGGTGTGAGGCACTTTTTGCACCTTTTATATTGAGAAGGTTTTGTTGGTTTTGTTTTGAAATGTTGCGTTGCGGGCTGCTATGCGAAATAGTCTTCCCCTCCATTGTTTACCATCATTCCCATAATAATATATATATATATATATATACATACATTTAATGTATTGAATATATTAAATAGTATTACCTACTTAATGTATTTGAACTTATCTATCTACTTACTCAACTTTGTACTATTTTATGTAGCAATTATAAGAGAGAATGCATAACTAATTCAGTTAAATGGTGTCTAGTTTAACTCATATGCAAATCTCATTGTAGGACTGCAATATTTAAAAAAGCATTATCTGCAAAAATGAGCAAATTCGCGAGAAGGAAACGGCCAGTTCGGTGCGTGAAGAGACTTTCTTATCTTATTGCAAGATGCTCAAATTGACAAAAATGTTTCTTCAAGACTACCTAAACTATCTGTGCCCTGTAGTTCGTGTGCAGCATGGCTACTCATAGCAGCGATAACAATTCTCGCAATTCAGGTTCCGTCGTATAGTCCATCAACCTGCGAGCTGCATCCCATTGATAGCTGCCCATCGGCGCCACCGCTTAGACCAGGGATGGGCAAACTCCAGTCCCGGATGGTCTATCCGGCCCGCGGATAGAATTTTAATTTGTCTGTTCGAGGCAAATTAAAAGAAAATATATATTTACATACTATATGTCCATCTCCTTTTCTACTTTGAGGAAATATTATTTTTTTTCTTCCTTTTTTTCAAAGGACTGATGATATTTTTACTTTCTATATTTTTGTTCTACGAAACATAAATCGACGGAAATAGCAAGCACAGACAGCTTTCAATCGGTAAAGTGTTAAAACGGAATTTCTTTGTTAGTTATAGCTGTAGATTGGCACCAACAAGTTAAGAGTTTTACAAATCATTTTCGAAAGTAAGTTTTCCAGATTTAATATCTCACGCCCAGAAAATCAGTGCTATGTTTGCTTCATCTTATATGTGTGAACAAGTGTTTTCAACTCTGAACCTTAGAAAGAATTATTTCAGAAATCGACTGACAGATGAGCATTTAGCCTCGTTCCTTAGAATCAGTACATCTCACTTCGAACTCAACATAAGGAACTTTTAAAAATGAAATAGCAATTTCATTCATTTCCTTATCATATATAAATTGTATTACTTGTATATTGTTTTTAAAATTTTAGAAAAATTTATCTTGGCCCGCCAAACTTTTTTTCGATTTTTGACCCGCGACCGAAAATGTTTGCCCATCGAACATCAGGGGATTCCTTTTAAAAAAGGAGGATCGTTTCAGTGTCATCATTCATTCGTTCTCAATCATTTTTGTCTTGTACTTTCTAAGTACAAAATAATGTGTTTGCACTTTGATTTCCATGTCTCCCAAATGACTTCTTGCCGAGTCACGACAAAGAAAGTAGTTGATTAAATTTTGTGAACTAGTTTACATACACACATGAAAGGGCGATGCAATTCAAAGATGGCCTGCAGCTTCCTAATTGTCATTTTTTTTTTTTTGTCTACCTCGCTTTATTTCGGGGTTGGATTTCTAAACTTCCGTGTTTCGCGGCGATGACATTCAATGCAAAGGACAGGCCCCTTTCACTATAGCTGCACCCATCATTTAAGGTAGGGGACCCCCCCCCGAACTTTCTCCATAAAAAAAAGGTGTTGTATCCAGATTTCAGTCGTTTATAATTGATTTAATTATTTTAAAACTGACCCCTCCTCCAAATTGAAAATCTCCAAAAATTTTTAATTTAATATCTCTGTCAATTTACGTGAAATGAAATTTTTTATGTTACACTTGTTAGGGTGAGTGTCATTTTTTACTAAATATGTTTGTAGGTAATGGAAAACTGTATAAGAAATTAGATCTTTTTACTTTCTAAAGTATTGACTTTTAAAATATAAATAATATATATATATATATATATATACATATATATATATATATATATAAATATTCATATATCTGCGACCAACAGCTGCAAAAATAAAGACATATATGCAATAATTGTCAGTAATTCCTCACAATTGTACAAATAATAGCGTACTTGTTAATTTAACTAGATTGGCAATAACGAGCCGTCAACTCTAGTTGGTATTCCACCTCAGCAATAGATGACGCAAAAAAAGAAGCATTAAATTGAACACTGGTTAAATTCGACTCTACTGAAAGGAAGGCATTGTTGCCAACGGTTAATTTTAGCGTACTCAGCATAATTTCTTTTAGAATTTGAATTATTCCGACCAATGAGTTTTTCTTACTTTTTCGTGGTTTGCCAAATTACAAATCAATAGAAGTGTTTTTTTTTTTTTCCTATTAAAAAATAAATGAAAGTACACTGATTTTCGAAATTTTGATAGAAACCCTGTCAGCTGCTCTAAAATTATGACAATGAGAGCAACTCATAGGCGACATTCGTAGTGTTTACAATTAAATGAAATTGGAAAAAGAATTCATAAAAGTAATTCAAAGCAAATTTCAAAAGTAGTTCAAATAAAATAATGAGCTAGAGACACGACCTCTTTGCACAACGAAAGCCACAACAGTATTCGCCACACGCAAACCGTTTGATAAAACTATCGTAACATTTGCAATACTAAAACCCTGAAATGCTTCACACTCTCAAACAAATTGTTTAAGATGCGTAAGCTGCAGCAACAAAATTGCAAAATTATTAGGCAAATCAATAGATGATTTATATACAATATCCCTTACATAAAGAAAAGTCCTATTTAGGACATTTAGCATTTCAATAATAATTACAATGGACTCATTTTCTATAATTCGGCACCGATCGAGCTTTTCCTTTCAACACAGCGTAGAAAGAATTTTGTAATTTTTAAGTATTTCTTCAAAAGAGTCCCGAATCACGTAAGCAACTCGATATCAGACACTTATTCAAAGAGAAACGCTCTTGTGTATTTTTTTTCTTGTCGCTACTTGTTTGAGCTACATTGTATTCTAATTTTTTCTTCGCTTTTGTCAACGCAGACTATTTAATTAAATGGATTATTCAATGCGTGAACAATTCTTTGCGAAATACTTTGTTGGATATTTATACTGTCTCAGAATAGATAAATTACATTAAATATGCAATTGTGAATAGTTTAAATTTTTATCTCTGTTAAAATGTGTCACTAATACAGCACACAGGTGGGGGCCTGAAAATATGCCGCATTAAGGGGCAATTTTCAAACTTATTTTACGCGGTTTCGAGGATCAGAAAGAGAAACTCATTTCAGAAAGATCTTTTCCACTTTCGTCCAAATCCGCGCTCACAACTCGTGAGAGCGCCATCTGCTGTCGGTTAATGAAAGCAATAAAAGTCTGCACCAGCGCGTTGTGCCCTCCGAATCCCACTCGATGCAGCGACGGGCCAAACGCGCTTCTCCTGCCCGTAGGAGAATGAATATTCCAGTCCTGAACCCTGGTAAGCTTCGTTCCATTTCAACTTTAATCGCATTCTAAACGCATTAAAATGGGCGTTAAAAATTGACACTCTATAGAATTTTTAGAAGGACAAAATGGTTTCGAGACTTGGTTTAAAAGGTTTTTTATCTCATTATTTTATTGGGTGGAATCTAAACTGTGAGAGGATCCACTGCTCAATTCCTGCCATTGGCTTTAAAACTTTATTCTAATTGAAAGATATGAATTTTTAAAAACTTTTATTTTTTAAAAAATATATATTACATTCATTTAAAATAACTTATTTTTATTGTAATTATTTTTATAGCGGTTGTTACAATAAGTGACTGAAATATTTTGTTTTTAGGGTAGATTTCGCAGTACAATTTCTATGAAAAGTTACATCTAGTGCAACACGCAGGAAATGATTTATTTTGCATTTGAGTTATTACAATAATTGAATGCGACTCTCAGGATCAATTTGTAATAAGTTTTTTTTTTTTTTATACTTCTTGTTTATTTTTAACTTCATTTTTTAATTGCATACTAATTTTTTATATTTATCAAAGTTTTCTAATTATATTAATAAAATTAAAAAACATAATTGTTTACAGATATACAATATTACGAGGTATACTAAATATGAAGTAAACTAAATATTTAATAAATATATAAGGTGTATAAATATATGAGATATACTAGATATTTTAATAACTATAGGAAGAATTAATATACAGTATTTGTAATAAATTATCAAGAAAACTAAATGTTTCTAATAAATATATGAGGTATACACATTTCTTAATGAAAGATTTGTATCAAGCGCGAGTTTGTTGTGATATTCTAGAAAAAAATGGTGCACTGATTTGGAATAAATTATTCCTTTATTAAAAAAAAAATTAGATCGCATTTAATTTTTTATTCTTTCATCCAAATTTGAAATTTTTCAAAACAATTAAATATCGTATGCTTTTTTTTTTTTTTTTTTTTTTTTTTTTTTTTTTTTTTTTAATTCACATATTTTGAGTTTTGTGCATTCCCAAATCAGAAGAAAAAAAAAAAAAAAGTTGCAGCTTTCGATAATGCTAGAAATGGGAAGTCGCACTAAAAATGAGAAGATTCTCAGTAAATATCAGCAGACTAGAAAAAGTGAGCTCGTGTTTTTGAGCTCAACATCCGCCCGATTTCGAGCGTCATCATTCTCAGCAAACTGGAAAGGATCGTTATTTTCTCTCAAAAATTTCGAATGAACCAACTCTTCTAGTATTTAAAAATAAATCACAAACTATTAATTGTAACGAAGTGATCATATATTTATTTGAAAATTACTGATATTATATATATGGATAACCAATTAAAAATTATTCTTTGTCAATTAAAAATTATAAAAGTTTAAAAATTATTCTTTGTCTAATTTTTTTTTATCTAAACTCATCAACACTATATACATTAATTAACAATTTTTTAATGAACATATTTTTCTTTGCACAAATTTAAGTAATTATATTTTGTTAATGCATTCAATTATTAAATGTAATGCAAACTGTTGGAACAGTTTTAAATTATATTATTAGATACTGAAATATTTCAGATAAATTCAAGGGAAAATAAAAATGGGCCGAGAGGGGAACTAGAATAAGCTAATATTTAATAAGAAAGCTATTCAACCCACATAATTATTTGTTCTAAATAAAAGCAGTTCTTATTCTTTCATTTTTTTAGCGCCTTCCCCATCATAAAAGATTGCAAGTTGTTATAAAAGTTGTTTGGAAGTCACTTCGCTATGCGATGGATTCGTTTTTTATTTCAGCAGAATTCAAATGAAACAGAATCAATTGATCGGTGATCGAGTAAAAAAAAAATTATTTTCATCTACGATGATATCTTCGAAGAGAAGTTTTTTTTTTGTAGATTATTAATTATCATTCATGTATCATATGTGCATTACACACAATCATTATATTACTCTCTATTCTATGTATTACTATTAGTAAAAGCGTAAAGATAAAATTCTGGTATAAAATATATTTTTAAAGTTTTGTAATTTTACAAAAAAAAAAAAACTTCATGAAAACTTTCATAGCATTGCAAGATTGAAATAAAATATCACATCTATTGCTTAGAAAAAAAAAAAAAAGAATGAAAGGTTTATTATTATTATTTTTGGTTTTTGTTTCTGGTGTTGCAGCAGATACTCATTGGAAATTTAAGACTTCAAAATGAATTAAGACTTCAGTTTGAATTTCAGTTTTCTGTTAGTTATAGGTATTTATGTCGAAGTCATCAAATTCTGTATATGCCAATGCCTAATTCCAATACCTGTTCGTAAAAGTTCATTCAAGTCAAATCATTCGATTCGCCGATGTTTTTAATCAAAGAATAAAAGTGTTTCAGTTTTTAGTATTTACTACTCATCGTAATATATAAATATTAATTTTACAGAAAAATGAGTGACAAGTTAGAATAATAATTTTGAATTATAAAAGCACTAAATTTCGATTTACGTAAACATTCAATTCCATAAATATCATTGTAAATAACTTACTTTTAAAATATTCTTAAGCTTCTCGACTTTTAAGTGAATATCAATTATTTTTGTGCTAATTTTTCCTACCATCTTTAGAGAAGTACATTTTGAGAGCTTGAGTTGCATGATGACTTTCAGGGGGTCCAGCACTTGTGTGATATTTGGAAGAGAAAAGGAAAACTCCCCGAGAACTTTAATGTCAATACAAGATGGTCCCATGCACTGCCATAATTAGAATTGTGCTTCCTCGTTTCTGAAAGCAGTGACGGCAACTCACTCCACCACAGGGTGTTTACATTCTTTTCATGCACACATTGGTTGCAAGTGTTAGTTAATTTAATTCTGTTTCGTTTTTAAGGTTGCTTAAAAGTGAGATAAGCATATCTTTTTATAATTCAAAGCTGATTCAAAGATTTATGTTGCAAAGATATGGTTATAGTTATGGTTCAGATAATTATTAGCTGCAATTTACTGATTTTTTTTAGTCATTATTCATAAAACATATGTTTCTTAAATTACCATATATTTCCGAATGTTGGCCGAGAGAGCAACACTGACCCAAACTGGCAACCCCGATGCGCTCTCTATTATATTACTACTCTGTGAACAGTAGCTGGCAAACGGAAAAGGACCCATGTTTTTTGCAAGATGGACAAATTAGTATAAAAACCGATCTCCACCATTTAACCTTAAAAAAATTTTTTTTTTTTTTTAATTATCTGGAATATACAATAAATAATATTTTGTGTATACAATATTAAAAAAAAATGACTTTGTATATGTAAACTATTTCATCTCTTACAGTTTATTATACGTTAACCAATAAGATTTATAGACTCTTAATTACTATAAATCAGTTTTCTATTTATATAAATGCTTCTTATAAATGCAAATAAAGGCATTTATATGATTCTGAAAAATTTTCATACATGAAAAACAATTATCCCGTATACAATGTTTTCAGAACAGTTGATTAAATAATAAGGTATAGCTAAACAATAAAAATTTAATTAATAACCAAACAATTACCCATAAAATAGCCTCTGCTGTTTAATTGATATTAATTACCAATAAAGCGGCCACTGCTTCCTCTTCCCGTTCTCTCTTTTTACATTAATCAATTTTAAGCGTCCAATGTCACTCTACTGGCTGCTGCTGCTATCTGGCGGGAAAGGAGGTGTCGAATGAATGGCGTCTCACACCACGGCCTGCACCTGCGTACAGATTAGTAGCAGTGTTGTAACCGTAAATTATGAGAACATTCTGCATCCTGGTGTAATTATTAAAATAATGTTATTCATCCCCTAATATTCCAGGTCCTGCCTTGTGTCAGTGACGAGATTGAGAAAAGGCCGTTCTCTCCGAAGGCCTCTCGAAAGATGCACGCCATCAAAGATGTGTTCGGAATGGTGGATTACGTCGTGTTCAGCCTGATGCTGCTCATCTCAGCTGGGGTGGGCGTGTGGTACGCCATCGCCGATCGCAAGAAGACCAGCACCCAGGACTTTCTGTTGGGGAATCGCTCGCTCGGTGTCTTTCCGTAGCCATGTCAGTGCTCGCCAGTTGCATGTCGGCCATAACACTGCTGGGAACCCCTGCCGAAGTGTACCGCTTTGGCACACAGTATATCATGATTTTAGTTGCATTTTGCCTGGTGATTCCGGCCACTGCCTACCTCTACTTGCCCGTGTTCTACAATCTGGGACTTACCAGCGCCTATGAGGTATGCATGTTTTTTTTATCATGTGTGAACATGATGTTATTAAAAATGATATTATTCCTGGTTAGGTGACATTATGATAGTTTCGTGATTTCGCGTCGAATAAAATAAAACTTTATGTTGTCCGTTATGTAGAAATGGTATGCTCCTATAGGCATTCCACCAGCAAAGTATGTTCACACATGACAAACTGAAATTCGTGAGCGGATCTCAATTTTTCAAAACTTTTATTATTTTAGATATGTTGCTTTTTATTTTAAAAATAACATGTAGAGTTATATTATGTAACTTAAGTTTACGAGCAATGTCTTTTTGCAACGTTTGATATGTTTTGTAGTGGAATCCTCTCGCTACATAGCACCCTGTTGCCTCCCCCTCCCACTAGGATGTTCCTCCATACGATGATGTACTTAGATTTCCCAAATGATATATAGTTTTCAAGTGATTAACATTTCAAACTGTACATCAAACGTAAGGCAGAAATCTTGAAATAGCTACCCATACGAACCGATTTTATAGATGCTTTCCTATCAAAAGACGCGGAGATCTGCGACTTCATGTGTTCCCAGACCAACAAACCTTCACTACTTGAGTCATATCTTTTCTTGTATGTTGGGAGACAGGTGGCGTATTGTGGCTTTCTCCATATAGAATTGACTCCGTTTAGAATTGACTGAACCAAAAAACACATTAGTGGAAAGAACGGTTTTCTACTGATCTGTGATCCAAAGTCGACGTTCTTTGCACCATGCTGAATGGGCTCTTCTCTGCGTAGGAGTGAGTCAATTAAGTCGTTCTTTTGTAAAGCGAGCAGCCACATAGTAACAAAAACTTAAAAACAAACTTTTCTCGTGTAGCTTTCTGGAAGGAATACCATTTGAAACTCAGGGAAGAAGATGCAAACTGTTCATAGGTTAGCACTGGGAGTGTTTTTTTCCAAACTGTGATAATATTGTGTTGGTGCAGTGAAGCCATCCACTACTTCCTCTACTACCTTAGCATAATCTGTTACTCAAAAAGAAATGCAAATGGTTAACAAACTAAGTGATTGAGGAAAAATAAAAATGATAACAATAAAATCCTTTCCTTTTTTTCTCGGATATTTTTCTAAAAATGAAATAAAGACAAAAAAAATTGTATCTGGCATATATACTATTCGTAATTACAATTAACTTTGGCTTTGACATATCGTGACAGACTGACAGACAAATTAATATACAGATTATAGAAACGATGACATAAAAGGAATATACAAAATCAATAGTTCGAAAAATACTGGTTAGGAGTTAACGAAGGAACACTACTAAATTTTCCAAAATTTAATATTCTAGCGTTTTAAATATTATGAATGAAATCATGGGAAAAAAAATAAACAATGAAAAAACATGTGATTTGAATAGGTGCCGTTGTTGGTTGTGGTTCGGGCCATTTAAATATTTAGATTTATTCACTGCGGTACCAATGTGTTATCCGAATCCTTCGATTATTTCTGTTTTACTGCATGCCGATCCGCGGTTCTCAGTGATCAGCTATCCAATCCATTGTTCATCAGCTTGATCTGCTACAAATAAACCTACGCAGGCTCATCGCTCAATATCTGTTACATTGACGAGAGGCAGATGCTTGATCTCTTTATACGCTGTCTAAGCAAAATCCTTTCCCATTGTATGCCGCAGTAGTATTCATCTGAACAAACAGCAACCGCTAATGTTGAGCACTGCCATTTGTGTTGATGATGTCACAGGTTGCTTTTTAACGTGCTTTAAGGAATTTCTTTGAAATGGTTTTTCTACGCATCAGCATTTCACAGCTTTTGCCTACTCTTCGTATAAATTTTTGTGCCAGTCCATTGACCTGTTTCAGTTTCAGGATGTTCCGAAAAAGGCAAGTTTAACAACCACCTTATATGTAAGGGCGAAACTCTTTTATAATGATTCTACTTTTATTATAAAGTTTCGGAATTTATATTGGAAAACAACGAGTTATATTCATTCATTCAATATGTCTATATGTTCCAAAAGATGTAATTTATTAGCGTATCACAATTTCATTTTAAAAGTGTTCCGCTCTGTAATATATGGTATGAAATCTGTAACTGCTTCACATGATTTTAGGGTTTATGCCGTCATTGCTTGACCCAACATCTTTATGTTCATCGAAGATTCTCCTCTTTGCAATATTGTCTTCGAATTTTTGTATCTGTTTATTTTTCCATCTCTACAGCGATCTAACAGTTCGAATATCTCAAAATCGGAAAGAATGACCGATTAAGACGAGGGAAGGAAGATTCTGAAAAAAAAAATAAACAATAAATATTAAGTCATCATTAGGTTAGATAGGGAATTTGAAATTCTTCAAGATTTATAAGTGCTATATCAATGGTATACAGTGACGAAACTATTTTGAAACGTTCCCTTCTATTGGAATTCTTGAAATTCGTAGTCAGTGTTCCTTTCCCCGCACTTATGAACAAAAATTACATCCTATTTTAAAGTACCAGGAAAAACATTCGGTGCTGAGGGCTCACCATGATGAAGTCCTGAATTTTTACCACCTCGGAAGACTGTGATATACTTCTCTTCAGACATGTAGTAGAGAGACTGTAATGTTTGGTTCACAAGAAAGTTGGGTAGATGGAATATGGATTTCAAAACTTCTCATTAAGAAACGATGCTTCGATTCTGTTTTTCTCCGTATTTCATTAGTATGACCATGATAAGCTTTATTTATACTGTAAAATAATCGAGTTGCAAATTGATGTAATGAACTGAATTTTTCAGGAAATTTAAAAACCGTAAGTCTTTTACTTAGTTTATTAAAAGTAATTGGCATATTTAAATTGAGAATCAGTTCGGCAAATGGCATGCTCTAGCTTTGAAAAAATTTCTAAGCGTCGCAACCGAATTTGTTAGTTATAGATCGGGAATTCAGAAATAAAAAGGGGTTGTCATTATAATATGCATTATTATAGCTTGAGAAGAGTTACCATTGTCGTGTTCATTTTCTTTTTCAGTACCTAGAGCTGCGGTTTCACAGCTCTGTGAGAACAATAGGGACCATCGTCTTCACTTTACACATGGTAAGTTTGCACTGACATTTCTACCCATAGATATTTGAATGCGAGGTCTTTCATTGACCCGCTGTTCCTTTCTTACAAGGCAGAAATTCCTGAGTTGCAAACTATATCATTTTCATTTTCGAGATACTGCGTCGGGAGGACCAGAACAGCCTGGCGATTATCGCTTTGATGGAACGACTAAGAATTCTGTCGAATTGGAGGTCCTACAAGGGATGCAAAAAAAAAAAACGAACGCTTTCTTGTCCGCACGATGCATTCCTGGGACCGTTGCATTTGGGAAACAGGGTGCAAAACACCCAGATGCCACTCATCGGAGTACTTCTTTCAAACTAAGGAGGCAGTGAGAGGCGGTTTATGCAAGAACGTCCAACGGCATATTAAGACACAGCGTTAAAGTGTTTTATTTTTGATATTTCTGAAACATAGTTACACAACTTCAGACGAATCAAGAAATATCTCCACTTTAGGTTCTAAATAAACTAAATTAGCAGAAAATTATCTAATTTTTTAATTTCAGATTTTTCTTCCTTCTAGCGCGAAAAAGATTTTTAAATAATGAATAAATATATCTTCTGGTTCGACTTTTCACTCTTAAAATGAACAATAGTAACTTAAATAGACATTTAAATGTATTGCAGTATAATTGGTTTGAATAGGATTATGAATAAATAATTAGTTTTTATGACACATAGAAACATTAAAATGCATTCAAGCAACAATCTGCCGCTGCGTCGTTCGACAGCGCATTTCTGCACGTCCGTCAGAATTGGCGAGCTTCAGCTGCTCGCGAATACTTCGCAAAAATGCATGATTCCGAGTGTTCTTGAATTCCTTCGTTTCGCATAAAATGAAATTCTTTTATTAAATCAATATAAACCATGCTTTTAACCCCTACTTAAGGATGTAGATTATAAAATGGTTCACAATAACACTTTTTTTTTTTATTGAAAATCCTCTCAAATATCAAGTGTAGTGTAGAAAAAAGACAGTACGTATTAAAGACGCAGGAATAATTTTATAATGTTCGAGTTTTGGGAGAAAAGCATAAATATATTAAGTGCTTATTGTTAGAATGACAAAAAAATTTGTCAATGAAAATTATTAAAAAAAAAAAAAAGGAGTTTACCAGAATACAAATATTTAATTTCTGTAAAATAGGTGTAACATTTAATATATATTTATACATACTATTTAAACAAATGGTTAAAAAAAAAAAATTAGAAAAATAATGCGCTATGATAAAAAAAAAAAAAAAAAAAAATGGAGAAAAAAATTGCGTTGTTTTCAAATACTTCGCTTTAGTAACGTTTGTGGCTTTTCTAAAGGTTATTTTCACAGCAATGAAATGATTACAAAAAGAGAATCATTTATATTTTATTGTAAACTTAATTGATGAAAAACTTGTACCATTTCTTTAAATCGTAATTTATATTAGGGCAATCAAATAACCATCTACTATAGGAATAATTAAATGTATTTTCTATAACAGCACCCTATTTAGTAGCCCCTTAATAAAAGAAATGAGCATTCGTGTGCTGTTCTCTATTTCAGTGTTATCTATTGTCCATTTTAAGATGTAAAAAAATCGCACCAGAACACATTTATTGTTTGCTCTAGAGGAAAGGAAAATCTGAAATTAAGAAAGTTTACATAATTTTCAGTTCATTTCTCATATTTAGAATTCAAAGTGGAATTGAAAGAAATCTATTGATTCATTTGAAATTTTATAAGTGTGTTCATTGCGTGAGCACTTTGTGGTTCGGTCTTACAGATAAGTTCCATAGCAATCTTCAAAAATATGGAACTTACATGTAAGATTTTCGTCATGACAGAATTCTGTCAGCAGAGCGTAATCACTTGCTCATAAAGTTTGGACTTCTATGGAGTGGAAGTAATCGTTCTCCATTTAAGGCTCTCTAAGCAGTGGGCGGACTCCCATGAGCGTGACTTGCAATAGCTCTTGCACTTATGTGGGGGCTTCAATCCTGCTATTCAAGATGGATTCATCCATTCTTGGATGTCGTGCAGTTCTTGTTCCAGTCCTTCCGTCAGAGCTGACGATGAACTGTGAACTACGTTCAGAAAAAGTGACAATGCAGCCGCTAAAACAGTTTGCGTTTCGACCTCTTCCCGTTCGGAACACTTTCCTGATACGACCGCAGCGCTGCTCTGCTGTTCCCATTAGAAGTGCCTCAACTTAGATGCGCGCATGCCTTTTCACTTCCCATACAGGCTGAAACCACAGAGTAAGGACAAAATAGAGTGCGAGCTCGTAATTGTTAGCTAGAGGACTTAAAACTCTCCTCGTGACGGGTATCAGTTAGTGCATCATGATTGGCTATTGCCAGAAATTTGTTTGAAGTTGCTATCATGCCTCAACGCACCCCTACATTTCTATGTATGTTTCAGAAAATTGTACCAGCTCTCACAGTTTGCCTCATGAGCTTTGAATCGTCCTGTATAACGATATATATATATATATTGCTATTTTATTGATTATTTTAATGATTTATTCACTATATCTAGTTGATGTACATGCCAGTGGTTCTATATGCTCCAGCCTTAGCACTGTCTGAAGGTAAGTGTTAATTCTAAGAGATAAAAATCATTTAGAAATTTTATCAGATCAAATTCATTTTAAATGATATTAAAACTTATTAAATGTTGAACTTTTAAATAGTCACATAAATGAATTACTCATAGAAATGCTGCTTATGGAAGGCACATTTTTAAAATATTGTAATATATCCAAATACAAAAAAAAAAAAAAAAAAAAAATTTTGAATCATTGCAAATTTGATAATTAAATTTTAGAAAGATAATTTTCGCAGACCTAAGTGATCTGGTGGATTTCGATGCGTGCTATCGAGTAAAGAGAGTGTGGTTTTGGAATCCAGCAATTGATACCGATCGAAAACGTGCTTCGGATGAGTAAGCGTACAACAATGGGATGGGTGGGTGATTTTTTTTATGATGCAATGCTGCACACTCTACGACAATTACAGGTTTATATAAAAACAATTCTCTTTAAAAAACGTTATTCTAAAATGCTATATTGTAAGTTTCATTAAAAATTTTAGGAAAGGAAAAAAATTGCTAATAACAAATCCTCGTAGCCTAAAGGACAGATTTCACTCGCTTAAATAGAAAAGTAAACTTGCCAATGCAAATGATGTACAAGTAGAGTAACAAAATTAGTATAAATAATACTATGTCCTGTCTAGCTGTTATTTAAAGTTGTAACTGTCCATAGTGTAAAGCACTTTATTCGTTTCAACCACGTCAATTCAATTGACACTGATACAGATTCCTTTCAGATTGTGATGAACTAGAAAGTTGCTTTTCGGTTCTATTCTTATTCCATATGATTTGCTTTTCAAGATGCTCACTGCTATAAATTAGTAATTTGTTCTTTTTATTTACAGCTGGTTGTGATTTTGATTTAAATTTCGCTTTAATAACGTGTTTGCCTCGTGATAAAAATAAGCAATTAACATGTCTGTAAAGTCAGGAATTTAAGGAAAAATTATAGGGTGTTTTTGATCAAAATATACTCTGCAGTACTTTTACGTCCACCTACTCTTATGATTCCCCCTGAATCTAAAAAAAGATTTATGGATTTTAATTTTAATTTTAAAGTAATGCGGAATATAGTTTTGATCAAAAATACCGTATAATTTTGCGTTCAATTCGAGCCATTACAGACATGTTAATTACTTATTGTCCCAAAAAGTATTTTAATGTAGAAGTATCTGCTCTTTTGTATCTTGTAAGCGAGAAATTCTAGCCTATAGGTGAAAACCTAACTGTAGAAAAATAGTTTATAAATGCGTTATTTGTTTTAAAAATAACCTATAGTGTCAACCTAAACTTAAAATTAACCTAAAACCAACATAAAACGTATAGTGTCAACACAATTCATGAATAGTTTACAAGAGATAGAGTTATCTTGAATTATTTATTTAATGTTTCAGAAGTAAGTTTCTTCCGGTCATTTTCGTAAAATTTATTAAAAACAAAGAAAGAGTAGAATGTTATGCATGCATATTAATTTGCTTTGTAATTAAAGCGGTGGATCTATCGAGATTGTTTCTGACTTATCATTCGAATCCTTTATAGCTGCCTTAAAAGATTTATTGCACGTAGAGGAAAGTTGTCTAAATTATGTTCTAATCATGCAAATAATTTTGTTGGTGCAATTAGAGAAATTCAAAAGCTTTAAGAGTTAAACTGATATTAAGCTAACTGCATACCTTTCTTTTATGTGAAGAGGGTATTGAATGAAAATTTATTCGGCCTCAAGCCCCAAATTTTGGTGTTCTCTGGGAAGCGGCAAATTAAATCATTTTAGAAGAGTGATTAAAGGTGCTAGTTTAAACTGCAAAGGGTTCTAAACTGTATGCATGCAAACTGAAGCAATTTTGAATTCTAGGCCCTTGAGTCCAGTTTCTATTGTGACGACTTCGAAGTTTTAACTCCTGCTCACTTATAGATCAATCGATTAAATAAATGTTATTTTTGGAGGCTAATTTTAATTGATTTAAATGATAATAAACTTGATAGTTGAAAAAGTAATTGAAGCAGTTCAAGTAGTGTGAAAAAATGGCATCGTAGTTTTTTAAATGAATTATAACACAGAAAGAAATGGACATTTGAAAAGGACACAATTGAATTGAGAACATTGGTGAATGCTATTGCTGATGATAATTTACCTACTCGTAATTTATTATGGTGTTGATAATAAAATCAGAGCTCTTAATGTAAGAACCCAGTGTTGGATTTTTTAAAAGACCAGCATCAAAAGTTTGAGTAATGTCTTATGTAACATTTCGAAATGCCGGACGGTATGATGACACCGTGATTTTAAATGACGTTACGGGGCGAAAAATGTCAAATATAAATTGTTTTGAAGTAAAATGCAAATTGATACACGAGAAGTGTTGATTACGTGTACACTGATGGTAAAAAAAAAAGAGGCCTTGAATGAGCAAGAGATGTAAAAATTCATAAAATTATGTTTTTTGTTTAAAAAAAATAGTTGTGAGCTATGAAGCCCATTGTGTATGTGGTTTAGTTATTGGAGAAGTGAAAATAACATAAATGTTTCGGCTTCTTCGAGGAACAACAATTTCATCTGTTCTCGATTGTGCAGGTATGTGATTGACAGAAGTAGCTCAGTCAAATTAAGCTGGGAAAGAGAAAACGGTTTCAGTTTCTTCAGTGGTGGGCGGATTACATCCCATCGTTACAGACAAGAAAAAATTGGGATTAACCATCGCATTGGTGCAGGAATTTATATTCTATTTCAAAATAGAAAATATTAAGTTGGATTATCAGTTTTCGTGCTTCAGAATAGGATAAATAAGTATTATAAAAAAAAAACTTTTTAAGTCAATTCTACTTTTTTTTCACTCTATTGCAGAAAGTCCTTTTTATAAATAGTTTTCATTCATTTTTTTAAGTGTATCGCGCCATTTATTGGCAGATACATGTAACTTAAATCTAAAAAAACTAAGCATAATTAATTTAATTTAATGAATGAATTAATATTTGAAAAACTGCATTAACATTCAGTGTCATCCACTACAAGTTCGAAAAAAAAATGCATTTGAACTTGAGTGGACGAATAAAAAGTATTTTATGAACGATTGGAAATTTGAACAAGATATATATAGGAGAGTATTGAGCTAATAGAAGGAATTGAATTAGGGTGACTTTTTGAAGGCACGCACGCAGGATGTTGATGTTGTTAAGAAAGCTCAAAACAAATAAGGAATATTAATTAACTACAAAACATAAATAACAGGTTATATTCAATGAAATAAAACAAATGAAGGAATAAATAAACGTAGAAAAGCACGTTTATTAAGCACGTTTGTTAAAGCATCGTTTTTATAAGTCGTAACGACCTATTACAAAAAATGACGATGTCTGCAGTCATAACGAGGAGGAGGAATGTAGGCAAATTTAATTGGAATTTCTTAAAAACTGATTTGGGAGTAGACTGAATTTATATTTGGAAGTGGAATTTATATTCGAATTTATATCTGGATATTTTGAAAAGTTAAGAATAACAGATTAAATCGGCTATTCATAATTTTAATGTTTTTTTTTTTTCCAGAAGTTTGAATGTTATAAGGAGAAACATATTTATGTTCAAGCACGAAATTGAATTGTATCAATTTTTAATGTAAAAATAAGAAGCAGCAAAAGCCCGATTATTAAGTATAAAGGTAGCAATGTAGGGTAAATAATAAGTATTACGCTGATTTAATATAATGGTCACCAAAATAACCCAGCGACGTATGCTCATGATCACTTGCCATTATATGATCGTGAGTTCTAGGTTCTCTCAGAGATCTGGTCACAGTAGCGTTTGGGTCTAAAGCGCATACGCCATTAATACTCAAAATGCGTTCCAGTGCACTCCTATACAAAATTTACGTTTCGTAACTCAACCGCATAGCCATCATTCCATCGCCCATTTCCCTGAACGCTTGAGGACATCGGGTCTGTGGTTACATGATTTGTCTCCCTCGCAAACAAGTTTGTGGAAGGTCATGCACATCGTAAAACTTATTGAGTGACAAGGCCGGATTGCTTCATGATAGAGTAACGAAATGAGTCCGGGTGAATGTGACTTAAAGAATATATCTGAAGAGAGCAAAAATCAATTATAGCGTCAGCGTTTGCTCGGAAAACAGCACTGTGTGTGGAGGTACCTTCAGAAGAGCTGAGACTTTTTTGACAACATAGAAACGAATGGATGAAGTTGATTATATGAATGTCACAAAGAGAAATTTGGGTTATTCCAAGCAATATGTACACCCAAAAAATCAACAGTAAGAAATACATTCTGAGGAAAGTTTTAATATTTGAAATAGGGTTGCATCCACAATAAGCAGACATAAGGGCAATTTTGATTTCAAATTTCTCTAATGGTAATTTCTATTTGATTGAAATTTAGAGTACTATAACAGGTACCTTCAAAAGTAAAATTTTGAGTGTTTGTTCGTTATTTTTGAAAAAGTTATAATATGGAATTTTGAGTTCTCCCCCAAACTGTTAGAAAGATTTCTGTTAAATCAGAAGCCCTTCAGATCCATCCCTGAAGAAATAAAATTCTCAAGTTCCTGATCCTAAACTCCTTAATTTATTTCAAATTTCGGCGCATGTCGCTCAAAACGCCGAACAGCAAAGAGAGCAAATATGAAGTTTAATTCGTTTTAATTATAGATAAGAGAACTAAGATAATGCACACTTTTTTTCTTCGCAGTCTTATCAATTTTGGAGTGAAAAAGCTGAACATTTAACACCCTCATCAGACGTTAAAGTTAAAATAACTTTTAACAGTTCAAGATTAAATGAATTAATAATTAGGAGTTCAATGAGGATTTAATATTGTTTGTCAGGGAAAAGTTATTTTACAATATATTAAAGGAAGGAAATTCTGATTGAAACAACATGCGGGAAATGACTAAACCTGAATTGGGCGGATAAAACCTGAGGGGGAGTTACATTCTTTGTCAGTGTTCAGCACATGTTATGTGTTTTGAGATTTTTTAGGGAAATTGGGGGCACTGATAATAATTCGTGGTGTGTGGACTGCACAGTTGCCACATATAAGAGGGAAGGCAAGGTCTAGATTATGGTCTTTGGCCGTGTGGCCGTCAGCACAGCGGTAGATGGCAGGAAATTAAGGATCTCTGTCTTGTGTAGAATCCCCTGGCAGGAAAAAAAGTACTGGGCTATTTGGTTTGGGGACTTTAAAAAATAGCTAACTGCATGCAGAAAAAGGAGCATTGGCTGTTTAGTCTTAGACTTTGTTAATCCTGTAATTTTTAGAACAAGAAAATCTTCCAATCGGATATCTTATTTGATTGTTTCTGTGTTAAGCCTTCTTTCAGTAGGCGCTTTGATTCAGTTAAAGGCGCTGCAGTCACTGTTACAAACATTCAACAACAAACAACGCTTTGACACGCGCTGAAAACAGTGACTACTATGTCTCAGCTCTGAGTCGGTAGCTTGGAGGGTCATCGGTCCACATGAATAGAACATGTTTGGGACATTCTGGAGGAAGGCAGATTAAATTTGAGAAATGTCCTTCTTCAGCATTCTTGGGAGAAGGATGAAGAAGAACATTCAGCAATTGAAAACAAGAGTGAGAGAGAATAACCCAGTCTTTCATTGATTCCATGTCTCGTAGGTGTGCGACATTGCCGGTCAGGGCACACATCCCTTAAGGAAACTCATTTGTATCCGATAAATCACAATTTTTGTTTGTTTGTATAATATGATGAATTGTGCATTTTTTTTTTCTTTACCGACAAATATCGTCAATAAAATATAATGATTGATTTTTCATTGCTCTTCTTCTTTTTTCTCATGTCTTACAACACCTATACATCCTATATAAGTCACTAAAACATTTCCTCATCCGCAGTTTGCACCCCAAATCTTAATATCCCCTAACTGTTTTGAGCAATGTATTTAGGAATATTCAGACGAATTTTGAAGCTAAAATGGGTGCAAACCAATAACTTGGAACTCAATGTCAAGTTCAGCTCAGGACTTCTCATCTTATAGCAAACGCTTAACAGTAATGTCAGGAGCAGAATGCCCAAGTGCTTAGGTATTGGATAATGTTAGTCCGATGCCAATTGCTGTCGAAAAGGAGTAGCATGTTTAGAAGTAGATTCGTCTGAAAATTGGTGGAGTAGGTTTCTTGGAATCATAAGTTGATTCAGGCAAAGTGATAGGAGAAAATATCTTCAAACGATGACAAATAGAATTCTTAATATAAAACTCGCAAAAAACTCAAGGATTGAAAGTATCTCGATAATTTTGAATCGAAGTATTCAAAGATCGAGTGCATTTTGATGCACTGATCTTTGAATACTTCGATTCAAATTCGTTCTAAATCGAAATGTTCAGTTGAAATTGGGTTTCTAATTGAAATGCTGCTATTTAAAAAGTTATAAAATGTAATTATTAAAATCTTAATTGTAATTTATTAAAATCATTTCAGTCAAAAATCATTAAAACATTAAACAAAATGATTAATGAGTAAAAAATCGTCATTGCAATTTTTTTGTGTATCAAATTATTAGATTCATTCATTTAGAAGAGTTACAATATTTTTTAATAGTATTACTTTTATATTTTATATAAAAGAAAATATTTTTTGCCCTCTTTTCATTTTCAGTCACTGGTATAGGAATATGGACTGCAGTTTTGTCGATCGGATTGGTTTGCACGTTCTACACCAGCATAGTAAGTATCTCGTTCATTATTAATTTAATATAATTACCCAAAACGTGCGAATTTATTATTTTATTATAAGCATGCATTATTTCATTTTAATAAAGTCGAATAACGAAAATCCGTAAATTGTCTTTTTAAGAGGCTGATAGTACCTATAAAGAATGGCATTATTTATCACCGAATTTAAGGTCGTAAAAATCTTAAAGTTGTTTGTCCAAATTGAACTTTCAGGAATGAAAAGAAATATAATACACGAAGCACCCATTCTTATTATCAATTATATTAAAAAATTCGAAGTAGTGACATTTGGAAAAGTTTGCACCAGTAAATGAACTTTCACGGTGTCGTGTTAATTCTATCCGCTGGAATAACAAATCTCACGAGGAGATCTCCATCCGAATCTTCAGGTCAGAATCCGCACCAGTGACTTAAAGTGCCACGATACTAATCTGAAAGAGTCGGCGCCAGAGTTGGTTGGCACGCCAGCCAACCAACTCTGGCCAATAATCATTCAGAGTACAGTTGAAATGTGCTGCAGGATTTTGTTGAACGGTTAACACAGCATCTGAAAACGATTTGCTCACCAAGACAGAATACCCCGCTATTGTATATGCGAAGGGAGCAAACATAATCAACGAACATGCACATATATACTGCCGATTGTGAGTTGTGTAAAGGCAAACCGTCCTATTTTAATTGTGGAAAAGGACTTGTTAAGGTGCTAGTCAGAGAGTACAGCCCAAAACAGTTTTAAAATCTTATGATGTCCTTCTACGTCTCATTTTAAAATTTCTGTTTTCTATCAAATATCTGCACTGCCATATCTTTTGACCCTGTTCATCGCACAATGTCATAGTGGGTGGATAATTATTAAAGGGTTTTCTACAAAACTATGCGATGTAGAGTGTGGTTAATTTTTATATACCATAAAGAAGATTCTCGCAGTGTCCAGCCGATATGGCGTTGATCAAATACCGTATATATAATGTATAACTTTTTTTCTTGCTGTGAGAAACACAAAGGTAAAAATCCTGAGATCCACTGCGTTAATTTAATAATTTCCAGGAGGAATGAAGGCCGTGGTTTGGACCGATCTATTCCAAGCCTTGCTGATGTACGCCTCCATCTTGGTCATCTTGGTGAAGGGGACCATTGATCTGGTGGGTTCGACGTAGTGTGGGAGAGGAGTTTTCAAGGTGGCAGAATAGAGTTCTTTCAGGTGAGTCGCTTTCAGACCCCTTATAAAAATTTTATTTCACTGTCGGTCAATCAGTATTTCACTGCACGGTGGGTCTCGGAAGCCAGAAAAGTCAATCTAAAAGATTGTTAACAGGAGAACTTCCCAGCATTCCGTTTGGTTTCCAAACAGTTTGCTTGTCAGTCACCAGTTCAATACAGCGTGTGTAAAGAAATAAAGCGTTGGTTTCTAACACCAAATTAAAGCAGGGTATTCTAGACATAAAAACTTTTGTAAATAAAAAGTTTTGGTTCAATTAAATTGTCAAAAAACAATCAAAAGTTAAAATATTCATGACAGTAATTTTATTTCTGAACGAGAGTACGCTTCATTTGATCCACACTGTGCCTCCTGAGAAAGACACGTTTCTTTGGGGGTCCAATGATTCTATTGGGATGTTCGAATGTTTTTTAAAATATTTTTTCAGACTTCTGCCAGGACAGCATCAGGCTCAGGTAGAATAAAAATTTGGGCATTTACAGTTTAATGTAAACACAAACAGATTTAACACTTTTGTTAATAAAAGGCTATGAATAATCGAATAACCCATTGAAAAATGATACAATTTATCAGTATATAAATGAGACATAATTATCATCAAAAGAACAAGATTTAGCTCTAAATTCATAATTGATTTGGATGAAAAATATTGGCAAATAATGCAAAATGTTTTCAAAGATCACGGTTTCAGCTTTCATTCCAAAATTGACGCATCTTTATAGAAGGAAACAGAACTATTGACAACAGCCTACGGAAAATGTAGCTGAACTTAAGTATCGAACATTCGCCTATACATATATTTAGAAGGTAGATTTCGATTGTTCTTTAGGGAGAACTGGTGCATTTGTGTACCATGTTTGCACCACAATTTCCATACTGTAAGAAGAAGCTTTTTCTCTTCAGGCTCTAAGGGCGCATAAACGAGGCAGCCAATTCATCTTATTATTTTTATAATTTTATATACATATATGCTTATCATTGCCGTCACGTGTTGCAAACAGTTTCTTTGCTATCGACTCATCGACTCTTCTCCCATCATAGTTTTAAAATCATGTAATAGGTAATTAAAAATTCATAGTACATGATTTGGTTCTAAATAAATAAATAAAAATAAAACAAACATTTAAATATTAGAAAGATATTTGATTCATTGCAAGTCATTCCCACCTCGGCCGATCCTTTTCCCCATCACGATCCCGACCGCCTGAAGGTGTGATGCCGTCAACATCATTAGAACAGTAGTGGAAATAATTTAAAATTAAAACCCGATGTTTTAAATGAAGTTCATTATGTACAGTGACTGTAAAAAGTATTCGTACAGTACGACAATTGATTTAAAAGAGATCCGTTGATAAAAAATTATAAACATAAATTCTATTTTAATTAATTATAAATATATAATACAACATATTTTCACTAGTTTCATGAAATTGACACAAAAATAATTTTATACATGAATAAATATTTACAAAACTGAAACTATCAAACATCTTGTGGTGTAAAAAGTATTCGTACATCAGGCATATATTGGCCAGTACAATCATAATATTTCACCTAATACCTTGTAGGATATCCTTTTTTTCGCCTTGAGTCTCTTTGGCATCGATTCCACAAATTTTGCTGTTATTGAGCTAGATATGGCGTCCTATTCTTGATTAAGAGCTGATTCCAATTCATTTTTATTAGAAATATGTCTGGATCTAATATTTTTATCAAGAACGTCCCATAAATTCATGATGGGGTTGAGGTCCGGCGATTGAGGAGGAAATTTCATGAACTTTGGGTTATTATATAGTATCCAGAGCCTTGTGTTTCGGGATGTGTGCTTGGAGTCGTTATCATGCATGAAAACGTAATCACCATTCAAGCCCATTTTTGTTGCACTAGGGTCCTAAATTATTTTTTAAAATGTCAATATAAAGTTGATGATTCATAATGCTTTTAATAAAGACTAATTTGAACACCCCAGAAGCACTCATACAACCCCAAACAAGCAGACTTCCACCCCATGTTTCACTGTTGGCACTAAATTCTTAGAGTGCATTTCTGTATTGCGCCTTCTCCATACCATTCGTCTCCCGTCCGATACAAATATGTTGCATTTACTTTCGTCTGTAAAAAGATAATCTTTTTCTAGAAATCTGGACTTTCTAATGAAAGTCCAGATTTCTGGAAAAAGATTGCTTTATGTATTGCTTGGCGAAAGACAATCGCAGCTTCCGATTCTTCTCACTAACAAAGAATTTTCGTCTCGCAACACGGCCATGGAAACCTTCATTTCTGCATGTATTTTGAACAGTACTTACGGAGACTGCTGTTCTTTATTTCTGATGTTAATGTAGGAGCACTTATTTTGGGATCCTTCTTTAATGAACGTACCAGAAACCGTCTGTCAGATGATGTCAATAGATATGGTCACCCAGTACGAGAACGGTTTTGTACCTTTCCAGTGGCAGCAAACTTTTTATGATTGACTGCACAGTTGAATGGGGTCTACCAACCAGATCAGAAATCTTGTTGTACGATTTACCATTTTACGGAGCTTTAAAATCAGTTCTCTTTCGGAAACCCTTGTCTCTTTACTTTTACGATCCATTACAGAATTTCTAGTTTCTCACTACATTAAAATTTCCACCGAAGAAAATTTTAAGTAACTTACAAGATGACGTCAATTGACTACATCATAATGGCTAAACCAATCACAAAATAACTAAAAAAAAATTTGCATTTCTTTTAGTGTGCGAATACTTTTACACCACAAGATGTTGGATTGTTTCAGTTTTGTAAATATTTATTCGTGTATAAAATATTTTTGTGTCAATTTCACATAAAACTAGTGAAAATATGTTCTATTATATATTTATAATTACTTAAAATGGAATTTATGTTTATAATTTTTATGAAAGGATCTCTTTTAAATGAATTGTCGTACCGTACGAATACTTTTTACATTCACTGTATATGATTCTCTATAATGAATTTCATTCATTATAGTTATTCCTTTTATGCTTTCTCATTTCATAATTATAATTATTTTTTTTGCTATTATTGCAATTTTTTGAAAAAACAATGGCTGGCCGCAACTGAAAATCTGGACTATATAACAGATGAAACAAACTGAGCTTTATAAATTACAGCACCGAAGCCATGGATTAGGCACCCATCATGTAGTACAGGAGACACAGAATATTGAAACAAATGTCTTTCTAACATTCGATTTTCTTTAGGTTCGATTTTGACCCGACGGTGCGGCACACCTTCTGGGGCCTGGTCATCGGTGGATACATCCTCTGGATGGGCCAGTTCTCTGCGAACCAGGCCCTCATACAGAGGTACCTGGCCGTCGGATCGCTGCGAGAAGCACAATGGTACGTCGCTCGTCCTTTTCTTACAACAATACTTTTTCAAAAAGCGCCTTTCTTTTAAAGGATTGCGATATCGGGAGTAGGTCGGAGAACAAGTAAAAAATACTGGAAAAAAATTTAAATTTGATTACGAATTTTAATTTATATTGTGTAAACATTTTTCTTCATCTAATTGTGAAAGATTGATTATTATAGTGAAAGATTGTGGTTATGCACACTTTCATAACACCACAAATTCAATTTATTGTAAATGCAGCAACAGAGATTGTAGCTGTGTAATGGACCACAGTGTTTTTTAATTCACGAAAGAAATATCTGTCCATAATAGCCACAGAGCCAACGTTCACACCAATGACAGCCAATCAGGTGGCGATGATTGGTTATTTCGCCAGATTTTGGGTTTTTTAGTTAGTATAATCTGTAATCATATTAGACCGTGACCTACAGTTTAAAGTGGATTCCGAGCCACTACAAACACTCATGATACCATCGGGAGTCGAACCCAAAACCTGTGGCCCCGAGCGCCAGAGCGCTAGTCGGCTATCAGGTCCCATAATAGCATCAGCAAAATACAATGGTGTGCAAAACTTAAGCAACAATGTAAAAATTTAGCAGATAGCCATGAAATTGCAGAAAAGGTCTGGAGATCAGTAAAAAATGAACACGTAAGTCAGTATAAACGTCATGCGTATGCAAATATGAGGCGACGTGAGCGCACGTAAATGGTGATGATGTCGACGTACGTGATGATGATACGTATACGTGAGGTCGGCGCGCGCAGCTCAACAGTAGAATAAAAGGAAGGACGGAGACGCAATTCAACATATTCTGCAAGTGCCAGTGAGTCAGTTCGTGAAATATGGCTAGAAGAAATCACCTGCATGACTTGGAAGAATGATCGGAAAGCTGGAGGAGGGGCGTACTGTCACCAGTGTAGCTGCAGAGTTCGGAATCAACAAAAGCGTCGTTTCGCGCGCTTGGAAAGCGTTCCAAACCACAGGTACAGTTGTTAGAAAGGTTGGCAGTGGCCGCCCGAGGAAGACAACAACTGCAGGGGATGACCGATATATCGTCCTGCAGGCAAAAAGAGGCCGTCAGCAAGCGCCATTGCTCAGCAACTCTGTACAGCAACGGGGCGACAAGTGTCGCGGTTTACCTGAGAGGCCTTCACAAAGGGGGCCTATTCGCCCGCCGTCCTGAACACTGCCTCCCGTTGAAAGTTGGCCCCCGACGCCACCGTTTACAGTGGTGCAGAGAGCATAAAAACTGGACAACTGATCAATGGAGTCGTGTCGTCTTTACGGATGAGTGTCGGTTCTGTACCAGAAGCGATTCTCGACGCTTTTTGATTTGGAGAGAGGTCGGGACCTGGTTTTATCCCAGTAACCTCAAGGAAAGACACCGTTATGGGGGTTCTGGAGTTCTTGTCTGGGGGAGGCATTTTGCTGAACGGGTTCACGAACTGAGCTCCACGTTTTCGACAGAGAGTCTGTAACTGGGGGATCGCTATTGTGAGGAGGTACTCCTTCCCCATGTGCGTCTGTTCCTGAGGTGCCATTGGCCCAGACTTCCTTTTATGGATGACAATGCACGGCCACATCGGACTCTTGCTGTTGAGGAGCTACTGGAAAGTGAAGATATCACTTGAATGGTTTTTGGCCAGCGTACTCCCCAGATTTAAATCCCATCGAAATGTGTGGGATGCTTTGGGAGACGCATTGCAGCACGCTTACATCCTCTGAGAACACCCAACAACTCAAACAGATGCTGATTGAGGAATGGGCACTCCTACCGCAAGAAATGTTGCACCAGCTGGTTCTGAGTATGCGGAGACGGTGCATTGCAACCATTGCAGTGAGGGGAGGGCATATCCCATATTAAGGAACATCTGCTTGTTGTTCTTCCTCTTGGGTAGACAATCATAAATCACGATACTATGCATTCAATAAATCTTGTTTTTTGTTTAATTCCATACCGTATGCATTGTATTCCTCTTTTCAGCGCCGATGCTTTCGCTATTCTTTACGTACATAATACTCTCCCTCATTTCTGAATGTCATGTCTCTCAGATGATTTCTTGTGGAGTTATGGCAAAAACCCACCTGCTGCTTAAGTTTTGCACACCAGTATCTTCAACTGAAAAAAGGTTGTTTGAAAAGGGCATGTTGGCAATGTTGGAAAAACTAGCTATTTAGCCTCAATGAGGATTCTGGATTTACCGAAATTATTACTAATTTAACTTATTTGAGAAAACATATTTCAATAAATAACCTCTTGAAAATCGCATTTAGGTTTCTAAGTGTCCTGCGGGTGTTTGCGATTAAAAATAAACTCCCAGATTAGTTGGTCGCTTATAAGAGGAGGGGGTGAGCAAAATACAGTGTAACCGCTTGAAAAAATAGTCATACTAAACTATAAGTAATAGAAAACGTATTTAAAGTCGAAATTTCAGTTTTATTTATAATTTTATCAATAGTTTTTACATTGTACCAATTTGGTTCAAATACATAAAAACAAACATTAAAAATTGAGAAGTGTAAAAAAGTACTGCTTTCCCGTTCCTATCCCCCCAAGACTGTTCAAGGCATCTTCTGTTCATGCACACATTCTACTTTCCTACAGTGGATTTTTTTATAGGTATGTAGTTACTGAATCTGGACATCTTCATTGATTTGACCAGAGTTTATTTATTGGGAGAAATGCGTTTATTTTATAATAATAAGATAATTGCGATAAGCAGCCACTAAACATAGGTTGGCCCCACATTTGGTAATGTCGGCTAGATAGTTACTTTGCAACACGATCTGTGACTTTTGCAAAACGCGTTTTCGAGTTAGATTTCCAGGAAATTAGAGAAATCTTTGTGATAATATATCGGAAGGTTTTTTTTTTCCCAAGGTCTTTGTGGATCAACTTGCCCGCTCTCGTCCTCCTCATCGGCATGACCAGCATGTCCGGACTCGTCATCTACGCCTACTACTGGGAGTGCGATCCCATCGGAACCAAACTCATACAAAGTCCGGATCAGGTAACGAATTTTATAATACGAAATGTTTCATTACACATCGTTAAGAAAGTGTGTGGTAAACATGTAAGTAATTTGATCACGAAAAAGAAAAAATATATAAAACTTTGAAGCTAATAGAAAAGGATTTGCAAATTTTAAATAATCGCCTGAGCGTTCTATAAAGTATTTTCTTCTTCTCAACAAAAAAGAAGCAACAACTGTTCTAAAAATGAAAATTGTATTTTTATGCATAGGTAACGTAAAACAGTTTCTTTGCGACATCATTATCATCAACTTAAGTTCTAGATGTAAGGAAACATCAGCATTTGTATGTCCTCATCGTGAAACTAGGTCAGCCGAGATGGCCAATAGTGGCAATGGTTTTCATTACAACATTGTTGTATCATGGAGTGGATAAGTGCTAAAATATACTATATCCGTGTCAAAGCTTAGCTAATGGATGCGAGAAATGTCCATTGTCTGATCCTTTTCTTTAATCCGTGTCACTCATAATCTATATATTTTGAGCAAGAACGAGATGGACGAGTGGACATTTGAACGAACAAACAGATAAGGGGTGCAATTTTGACCTCGAAAAACAATTCCAAACATCTCACCCAATAAAAAAAAAATTGCCCTTCATTGGATAAAAATATACAAAGCTTGTAAAGTGGAATGCAAAAACCTACACAAGCTGGAACGACTTTTCACCTACAACGAATCGAGATGGAACAAGCTTCGTGTGTACCATCCAGGTTTGAAAGAACCCGTGTTTTACTCATCACCAATCCAATCGTCAAGTCTAGACGAGGCTGAACAGAAACTTCGAAAACTTGATCCTAGATCGTACTCTTACATACATGTGCTGAGGCAATTAATATTCTTATACTACAAAGCTTACGCAAGAATACTCATCGTGTCTCCAATTGATGTCTCGTCTTTGTTAACTAACCCTGAAAGTATTCCATTCATAAAAGCATCGCATTGTAATATCAGTATATCATTTGTTGCTTTTAACTGGTGACAGTAGGCATAAAAAAAGAATCTTAAAAGATACAATATTTAATTTTTTACTATAAGCGGAGGTAGGGATAGTAAAAAAGATTAAAAAATAGGAAGCTTAATTGATTTATGGAATGCCACCTAAATAATATGGAAAAGCTTGCATACTTTTTACAGGTGAATATGCTAAGTACATTCATTTAAATTGATTAAAATTGCAAATGTTTTCACTTTGTTATAGTTTTAGACAATTTTTACAGGACTTTTGGACAGTTTTTTTTTTCTACTGTTTGGCTGTTTTGGATTCTTTATGGGAACATAAGAAATGCACATGAGTGGTTTAATAAAAAATCAAGATACTTCTTTTATAAACTTCTTCGATAATTTCACATATTTCTTGAAATATTGTTCAGAACCTTTGACTGACTATTTGATTCATTAATGCAATGTCGTCAATGCAATGCATTGTGTTACTAAAAATATTATAAAGTAAAGCTAGAGAAACTTTCTAAATTGTGATTTTGGGAATGGCAAATTTTACTAAATTCAAAAAAAAATGTTTAATGTAAGTCATATCTGTTACTGCTTCGAAAAGATTATCAGAAATAATACGCAGGAAATTTTATCAGTTCTAATCGAATGTTTCCAAAAAGTTCTAGCAAGGAGATGATTTTGTATCTAAAAATACAGAAATTTATTAAGATTAACGCATAACATCAACGTATAACATTCAAGTTATAAACATTGTCCCTTATCACGCAACAGACGTCAATTACTATTAGTATTCTCCGTCGAGATGTTGGCCTGTCTATGTTTAAGAAGGCAGCATGTGGCACCTTTGATGGAATGTAGCGATACGTGTATAGTACCACAAACGATGCTAAAGATGCCTAGTAAGTATTAGCCTCGTTTCTCTGTTATACGATACCGAGTATTATGCAGTATGTACAATTATATTCTGTTCATGAATCACGATTACGCAGTAAGCATCACCGAACGAGTGTTCGTATATGTTCTCGGATGAATTAGTGCTTTACCCAGAACTGTTTATAAATGTTTGCTAATAAAACCGGGTTTTTTTTTCCGCAGTTGTTCCCTCGATTCGTGATGGAAACTCTCGGAGTATTTCTGAATTCCAGGACTTTTCGTTGCAGGAATTTTCAGTGGAGCTTTGAGGTAGAATAAATTATGTTTTTACCAATTAACATGTCTAAATCATGAGTCTTCAAACAACGTTCCACACGCACCATCAATCATAGTTTATGTTGAGTACATTTTAAAAAATTTACGCTCAAAATAAATCGTACAAAAATAATAATCAGATTAAAGATTGTTGTTCTGAGCAGCGTTTTTTATCTCCGTTAAAATATCTTCTCCGGTGGTCGCACTTCATAATTTGTATGTATTCCTTTTATAAAAAGTAATACCTTGTCAGTATCTAAAACGTCTGGTTTGACTCCTCCAGCACAAAAGAGAGCCACTCTTCTAAGTGTCTATAGTAGTCAGGCAAATACATTTTCTACAATTTCATCAACTCTTTTCACGGTGTTTGCCGACAAACTGGAGTTTTAGAATAAATTTGCTTTTTCTGGACGCATTCCACCCTGCATCCGCACTCCATTCGCCGTTTTCGTCACCGAGTGATCCCCGGCAGCTTCACGTTACTTTCTTGAACAACAATCGCTGAAATTTCAAAGATTCATTTCCGATAGTTCCGAAACGAAAATGTGCGCTTAATACAAAACTATAGTATATCGGTATGATTAGCTAGATAGGTCTTGAGCCTTGGGACTTAGTGGAGCAATCAATATGGCCCACAAGCTAAAATGTTTGGAGACCCTTGGTGTAAATAATCAATTTTTTTTTAAATATAAAGAATTATTTTCAAATTCAGAAATAAACTATAAAAATTTGTATTTACGTATTTTACCATCAAGCAATGTTTAAATTATTTTAAATTGAACATTGCTTGATTGCTCATTAATTTTTTTTTTTTATATCATCCATGTAAAATAGGCCAACAACAATGGAATTTGTTCTTCGTGGAAGTAGACGAATCATTTTTCAATTTATGGGAAAAATTCGTTTAATTCGAGAACATTGAGTTCGATAACATTCGTTATTCGAATAATTGTGAACTGGGACGGTTTTAGAGCTACACTGGGTCACCACTATCTATATATATTAACACTTAAAATAAAGTAATTTTGCATTAACATCATTCCTTATATACCATAGTAATGTATAATAATTATAAGTTTTCCATTTATTTTATTCCTGCTTTCCCACTTTACATTGCATTCAGAAAATTATTACTTCTGCCATATTATGTTTCTTAGTTGCCACGCAGCGCATTACTAAATCGCATTCTCTATTCCCAGCACAGTGTCGTCGGGAGTGAATGCTTTATCAGTTGTAACTCTGGAAGACATCATTAAGAAATTCATCTTCAAAAGACATAAACAGAACTGTGGGCCATAAGAGTATCTGGAAGATTTTAGGTAAGACCTGCACGCTCCAAAGTTTAACTTCTAATCGGCGCCCATATCTAATCCTTTAAAAATTATAAAATTAACATAATTCACTGCGCAGTGACAAATGTCAGAAGAACTAAACCAGAAAATCCATCCAAACTTCGTTGAAGCAGATCTGTCCTTAATTGAACAAATTTAGTCTGTTCTGTTCTTTTCTCCAAACCTCACCTCCGTACCTTGTACCTCAGGCTACACGTAGCCCATCTACCAGTTAAAAGGTGGGGGTAACATCGATGGGTTTCGTGTACACTACGAACGGCCCACCGACAGGTGATAGGGGTGCCTTCGGGAGGACTTCAGGCAACTGCCCCGCCTTTGCTTGGGAGAAAAATCAAAGAAGATTAAAGTTGAAGACAGAAAACAGATGACAACTGTTGAAGCTGGTAGAAGCAAATTCTTTCTTTAATTGCGGAGAATCCACGGTGCTTAAGATTTTTATCATGCAACCTAAAGTCGTTGGGACATCCGTGGATTCTGCAGAGATTCCAAATTGGAACCTGCAATAACGTAATGGGACGCTGTTACACCGAATACACACTGACCGAAGTCTTCGAGAGGATGCCAATGTGGGCTGCTGAATGGCCTACTTTGAGATCTTCTTGGATCGATTTCCTTTCTTTTACATGTGGAAAATTTTTATGAAATGCACCGTAACGTGTTTTGGACATCTCACTTTAAGCTTCTGTGACACTCGGCAGGTTTTCGTGCCCACTGTCGGCCGTCTCATTTTGCCGAGCAACCAACTTGGACACCCTGCGCATTTCCAGAGTGAAGTAGTGATGCATTTTCTGCACTCTTTTTTTTTTTTTTTTTTTAATACCTTCAGATTAGGGTAGCCGTAGTTTCCAAATAAGACGATCTTACTTACAAAAAAATACATCTTTCCTTCGTTTAGTAACTATTCCTATGCGTCTTTTCAGAGATTGTTCAACATGCCCTTCTGATGTCATTACAGACCACTTAAGTATTCCGATTATATTATGTAAATATCGACTTGAGCGATATAAGGGAATGTCAACACGATTCATACATAATGCACTCAAGGATTTCGATTGAGATCATTATTTGTAAATGTTATTTTGTTCCGTATTATTGTATTCTGTGTCATTCCAATTTAGATGTTTTTGTTTTGCCAATGATTTGTGTGCTAATTTATGAACTATTCCAATAGTAGTAGCAGTTGAAAAGTACTGAACCCTGCGCTAGTCACAGCGTCCAATGGATAGCTCCCTCTGCCAGAAACAAACACTCCTATCAAGACAAACGTGCATCCCCTTCAATGAATAGGATTCCAGTATGTCTCCCAACGGGGCCACGGTGACTCAGTGAACGAAGCTCCTATTCGCACCAAAGTCTAAATGCCTAACCATCAACCCATTACAAAAACAGAATTCCTAATGGTTCAAAAGTGACTCTCAGGAGGTCTGGTTTGAAGTGATGGGAAGAGAACAGAGCAAGAGAGTAAGGTTTCTGATTCTTCGGCTGCGACCAGGAGAAATATCCCCGAAAGGAGACTTTATTCTGAAGTTGCAGCTGCCGCTCTTGAAAGCGTTTCCCGGAGGTGAGTGCGGATAAATGGTTTCTTTCCTTCCCGACCCCACGCAACTGGAGTCTGTCGTCATTTCTTTACTTTGAGCTCTCTGGTGGAGAATGCTTTGTATTTTCAGGCTATCCAGGAGGAATGCTATGACGTCGGCTGTGGGATTTGTGCTGCATATTCACGAACAGTTTTTGGATTTCCTGGATCTTCGATAAAAATGCTTCGATCAATGGTTAGCTTAGGCTCTTGCATAAGTAAAACTATGTTTGATCTCGTTAATCTAATTCTCTTTAAACCTTTTGCTGTACATAATTATTATTTATTTTAGATTGTTCATTTATTCTTCTCTCTTAATCCTGTATCCTTAACAGCATTGTAGTAATTTTATTTTTATGATATATCTGCATTTTCTAATTTTAAATTTATTTTATGCTTATCATCTCCACTGATTTATGAATATCAAGGGGAAAAAATTAGTTCTCAGTACTAATTATTAAGTAGTAGTTCTTAGTATTAATTATTAAGAGTAGTTTTATTAAAAATTAGTTATTATTAAAACTCTCGATTTTAAAAATAGTTAATTTAAATATGAATTTTCCTATTTTAATTGTTTAATTATAAAAAAGATTAAAATTAGAATTAAAGATAAAATTAGTGACTATAAATGATATAAAGATTTTGATAAATTATAACATTATTTTGTTGGTTTCTTTCATTTGTATAGAAATACGACCTTTCATTCCAGACAATTGAGTTTACTTTTCTTTCGTTTATTTCAAGAAATTATATCATTAGTATTGGGAACTGATGGCCGAGGTGACTGGCTTTTCCGGAACCAGAGGTTTCGGGTTCGAGAGTCCCCGGTGGTGCCGTGGTTGTAGTGGTTCGGAATCAACTTTAAAATCGTTGGTCCGGTCTCATATGAACGTGATTCACACTGGAGCCAGAAATCTCCAATCAGACTTCCTCTCTCAAATCATTCCCAAATTGTAAAGCGGCAACTCAGCTCTATGCCAGTAGTGTGTGGTGTGATGGGGTGTAATAGCGCTATTACTTAGTATGGGTGTAATAGTAGCATAGTAACAATTCTATTAGACCGGGACTAACTCTTTGGAAGTAGATTAAACCACTACAAACATACATGGCACCGCCGTACTCAACCTGAAACCTGTGGCACAGAGACAGCCCTCGGCCATCCAGTCCACATATGTGATATAGTATTAAATAAATTTTTAAATGTGTTAAATATTTGGAATAATACATAATGTATGCTTAATAAATAAGACATGAGATGCTTAATATCATGATTAATAAAATAAACAGAGCATGTTCTTATTTGTTTCCGGTTTCTTGTAAAGTTTATTCAATAAAGCAAATTTCCAAAGAAAGTAAGACTTGATGTCATTGATTCCTCAAAAATTTTCATTGGCACTCAAAAGTGAAGTAATTCTTTTCTTTCACACTACCCCCATTCGATCATCTTCAAATTTTACTCAAAATCAATCAGTTTTCTCCTTTCTTGTGAAATGTATTAAAACTTAACGAACTTAAAAAAATAATAAATGAATAAATAAATAAATAAAAACACAGATCATTTCACTAACATTCCTTTTTCACCCATTCCATTATTTCTTAGTGTTGGATATTGTCCCTTCTCACTCTAGTTTCACTCTGCTTTCAATAAGAGCCAAATCAAATTTGCAGCCCAGGAGAAGAAAAAGAAAAGGGATTTTCTTTTCTTTTTTCCTCTTTTCTCTTCGGGAAGAGAAGATACCCGTCTTATCTGCATTACATTTACGTTTTTCGAAATGCAGTTTCCCTCGGAAAAATGTTTCGCAAATTCACTTTCCTATTACGTGGAGAAATATCCCGAAAAAGAGACTTTATTCTGGAAGTTTACGGCTGCCGCTTCTTAAAAGCGTTTCGGAGAAATGAGTGCGGATAAATAGATTTTTCACTTCCCGACCCACGGCGAGTCTGTCGACGTCATTTGTTCACTTCGAACTCTCCGGCCGGAGAATGCTTTGTATTTTCCAAGCTCTCCGTGTGAATATTTAAGACGGCGGCTACGGAGAATTTGGAGCTGCATATTCAGAACTGTTTTTGGATTTTCTGGATGTTAAGGATAAGAAAATGCTTCGATGGGAGAATTGTTGTAAATATAGTAGCTCTTATGTATGGTAAGCTACTCTTTAATCTTGTTAACTAATTCATTTAAACCTTTACAGCCACGT
>BPLR01010888.1:0-28036 GCA_021605095.1 Caerostris extrusa
GGGATTAATTTGAGATCGGACTGTTTTATCCAAAGTCATTTAGAAATGGAAAATATTTATACGTGTTTGGAAACAGCAGGGAATTCTGTTACAACACCATAAGTTTTAACTGATAAATAAACAATAATTAATTTTGTTAATTAAAATGATATCAATATAAGCAAACTAAACAGAAGTATTGAAATTTGAATTCAAAGCTTTTCGAATATATACACATTGCATCTCTTATTAATGCAATATTAAATAAAAACGATATTGATTCAATATTCAAATTAAAATAATTTTATTGGCACTTCTGCACTTCCTGATATCTATGCTAGTAATGAAAAATAGAAACCAAAATGACTATTATTACTGCGCAGGTAGAAACATGGTGCCTGAATGGCCGAGTGGCTAGCGCTCTGGCGCCTGATACCACAGGTTTCGGGTTCTGTCCCGGCTGGTGCCATGTGGTGGTTCGGAATCCACTTTAAACCGTAGGTCCCGGTCCTAATAAGATCGTAGAGCGTTGCGGGGGCATTGTTACTCCGCGTCCGTATCTTCAAGTTACGCGCCCCTTGGGTAATGCAAAGTGAAGTCTGTGCAGAGCTTGCCTTAAGGCATCCAAGACCAAGCTGTCTAAATGTTTGCCAGCTGCATTGGAACAAAAAAAAATGTAGAAACATCACACAAAGAAAACCATACGAATAAAAATTTTAATTTTTTTAAGAAAATTATTGTTAGCATCTCAGTTCTTATGTGACTTCAATATCCATAGTCACATAAAACGAATAATGAAAAAAAAAGTATACCACGAAAGACTATTCCTATTGTTTCATTAAACATGTCATACCATTCCTTATATTTGCATAGTTTTGAATGCAACAATTGAAAAAACACACCTTTTTTTAAAAAAGTTGGGTAGAGCTTCAGTTCATATTGACATCTACCTCAGCAATGAAAAGTAGTGAATAGTTATATTAAAATATAATTAACAAAAAAATTATTTAAATGATTTCATTAAAATAGTTTTTACCTATTTTTAAATTTTAATTTTAATTACATATTTTATTGAATCCCTAGCGAAACCGCTTTAAATAGCTAGTAATGTATATATATATATAGTATATATATATATATATATATATATATGTTTTGTGTGGTGAGTAAGATGATTAGTAAGGTTTTAATAAAGTTATGTATGCCCATGATTAATATTCAACAGCTCATATGAATTCCCAAAAGTTCCTTTATTTTTAAACCATATCAAATTTCGAGCATAATTTAATAAACAATATAGAAATATATAATGTAAGAGAATAGAAAGGACACAAAAATCTGTATTAAGGCAATATTATATCATATCATAAAATCATTTATGTCGCATTATCACTAAAATTAATTAAATATATTTCTCACTTTTTCTTAAATTTCAATTTGCTTGAATTTGCACATAAATGTTTTTAGTCAGTGTGAATAATTGAATGTCTTAAGAGATTTTTAAGTTTTATACTTAATTACAATGGTTTTCAAACGAACAAATTTTGAGAATGGATCCAAAAATGGATTTCAATTTTTAATTCAATATACTCAATAATAAAAAAATTCAGAGAAAAAAAAAAAGCATAAAGTAAAATGTTTATAATATTTAATTGCAAGACACAAAATAAAACTATTCTAGAAGAGTTCAAAATTTCACAAAAACAATTCAATACCCTTATTCTCTAGGCCTACATACTCAAAATTGTTTACAGAATTCCTGATTAAATCTTTAAAGCATCTTTTTGCTGATTATCAGTTTGAAATCATTTGGATGTTTTAAATTATTTTACAGGTATGTCCCATGTTTCGTTTTCAAAAGAGAATAATTATAAGGGAAAAAATGTTGAAGTTCATTTCCATTTATATAGGATGTTTGGTCAATACGTGTATACTGTGCAAGACTGGAATTCTCCACAGAGTAACATATAAGCTATACCCAAAAACTCATACCTCTATTATGTATAATTTTCAAGAAAAGGAAAGGAAAAGTATGCAATAACGTACGGTGCACACAAATTAAACTTTAATAGAAATCACAACGGTAGTGATTACATATGACAAAGTGGTACATAGAAAGGTACTAAAAATAATCACCGTGCATTTGAGGGATGCATGGCGTGCCGTTTAGTGGCTAATTTCACATGAATCACCACCGTAGTGAAGCAGCATGCAGTTGACCAACCTAGACTCCTTTTAAACTGAAAATTGGTATACACACATTCCTTGAATTCGAGAGATTGTCATAGTCCATTCTACCAATAGCTTTGGTATAAAGATGATGTCGTGAGGAATAGTGGGAGGTATACTGCTTTGTAGTTTTTAATGTATTGCGACTAAACTGACTATTGATAAAATACACATCGCAATATTTACGAACTGAATATACTATCACATAGCAAAGATTGTCTACAGTTTCATGCAATGTAAATCCGTTTAAGCCTCTTCATTCTCATAACAGACACGCACCTATCGTCCAAATTCTTTTTAAATTGTTTCCTGTTCGAAAACCAGAATTACATTTTTATTTTCTTAAATCTTTTTTTTTTTATTTCATCCAATCTGCTGCTTTATATGAATCCAATATTTTTTTCGTGCACTGTATGTGACATCATATTTTTTCTTCCGCATCTGCCTCGAAAGAATGATCGAGAATACGTCGGGAAGGCATGGCTCTCTGGTTAATGTTTAGGTGTTCCAACAACGATTTCTCCTCTACACACCTTATTCGGTATTACTGACCATTCCACGATCGATACAAATATGCGTCAAATTAGATTGCAGAAATTACCAACGCCGGCCCCATTTTCATATCTTTAAATAAACATTCACTTTCGTGATTAATTAAATAATTTATCCAGCACTCTATCATGAGTATCCGTTGTAAAAAATGTTTCTTGAGATTTTTAGAAATAGCTTGTTGTGATTATGTATTGTCAAGTAATTGTTCTTAATATTGGAAATGACTTTTGTATATAAAACTTTTTCCATTGATTAGTAAATTAGTTTATGAAAAGTCATGTATTTATTTTTACAATTGTTCTCCCTTGACTATCTGTATAATCATATTTCTTCGAGTACAAAACTACTCTTGAAGGCTAATGATTGAGTGATTAGCACTCTGGCGATCGGTGCCAAAGGTTTGTAGTTCGAGTCCCAGTGGTGAAATGAATGTTTGTAGTGGTTCAGAATTCACTTTAAACCGTGTGTCCCGGTTTAATATGATTTTCAGGCGTAGAGCTGACTTCCCTACCCTGTAAAAAGAAAAACATCTCCTACACAGGAAATCTGCCAGTAGGCTGGTAACCGTGACCCAACGTGGGACTGTTGCGCCAATAAAGAAGAGAAATAAAAGTACTCTTAACTTTAGCAGAATACTTTGGCCATTCATTTAACGAGTACTTTTATATGTGAGAAAAATATGACATTAATAATAGTACAATATATGTTTAAAAATACTATAGGAAACTTTGGACAAATTTGTTATTTCATTGTCGCCCCACTTTTTAATTTATTTTAATTTTTTCCAAATGCTTCCATTAAATTTCGGGAAAAGATGATTTGTCAAAACATTAAAGTAAAGTTTTAAATAAAAGCAAATATAATTACCTACAACTTGAAAGAATTGCTGCTCATTTTTATCCTTTAAAAATATACACTTTTTTCGAGTATAAAACTACTCTTAATTTTAGCTGAATGCTTTGCTTCTCCATTTTCCATTCCTTTAAATTGCACTGCATATGTAAGTAAAAATATGACGATAATAATAGCACATTATATATTTAAAATACTACAAATACTTCGGACCGGAATGTCCTTTCATGGTTCCATTTTTTTTATTAAATTATTTTTATTTTTAATTTTTTCCATTAAATTTCGAGACAAGATGGTTTGTCAAAAATTAAGCAAAAGTTTTAAATAACACAATTTAATTACCTACACTTAGAAAGAATTGCTTTTTATGCTTTAAAAATATATACCTTTAAAAAGCGAAATTCTAAAGCCAAGAATCACGCACAATGAATTCTACCTTTAATTATCATTTCCCCAGATTCTTTCCCTTCCTTGACACATTATTGAATAAATTGAAAGATGACTCACCCTCGTTGAAAAGAACCAGGTAAAAGCCCTGCAACTCCCCAAGCCCCAGACCGTGACTATCATTACTTGCGCCACACAGCACTGTCGAAGAAGATTTAAAAATCCATAAAAGCATCCCTGTCCCCCGATCACCTGCCCCTGTGCCAGGAACGAATTGCAAATTTCCCTTCCCTGGAAAACTTCATTAAGTCTTCTCGCCGCGCATTATTTACGCCGAAAGATGAGGACAGCCCAGGGATTTGTAATTACCCGCCAGAGGTTGAGCAAATGTCTCTGGGGGGAAGTAGTGATTCTCGAAAATAGCTCGTTAATTACTGGGAGCAAACGCTTGATCTCCATTCGTTTAGAGAGTCGAGTCCTGATGATAATAAAATTTCTTCCTCAGCTGAAATGGATCTTGTTTACTTTGGTTTGTGCCTCGGCAAAACGTCTGCTTACAAGTTTGCGCACCTGAAGAGCCGGCCTCAAGAGTCTGCGGGGTTCATGGTTGCTTGAATCACCACAGTCTGAATGGGACTCTTATTTATTGTGGTGGTAATGATTAAAAGAGATGTCTTTCTTTGAAGTAAATGTGGATAATATTTTGGTAATTTCTTGTTTCGCGCAATTTATTTAATAGGTATTCATTCCGATTATGCGCATTTGCAGATAATTAATGTCAATTTTGAAAGTTTTCAAAGTGTTTATTAAAATGAATCAACATCGCAGATTTAAAATATTTCTTTTTGTCATTATTAAAAGATTTTATTTCATTTCAAGGTGACTGCGTGGATCATGGTTTGCTTGAATCACAACGGTTTGAATGGGGTTTTATTTATTGTGGTGGTACTGATTAAATGAGATGTCTTTTTCATTTTATTTTATTTTATCAGATTTTTGGTGCAAATGTTTGGATGATATTTTTGGTAATGTCTTGTTTCGCACAATTTATTTTCTATGTATTCATCCCTATTATGCTCCTTTTCAGATTATTAATGTGGAATTTTGGATTACATTTTCAAAAGGTTATTAAAATAATTCATCATTGCACATTTGAAATATTTCATCATTTGTTTCTTTGGCATTATTAAAACATTTTTTGTTTAATTTCAAGAGGTCTGCGTGGATCGCGGTTGCTTGAATCACAACAGTTTGAATGGAGTTTTATTTATTGTGGTGGTAATGATTAAATGATATATTTTTATTTTACCAGATTCTTTGGAGCAAATGTTGTGGATGATATTTTGGTAAAGTCTTGTTTCGCGCTATTTATTTTATATGTATTCATCCCGATTATGTTCATTTGCAGATAATTAATGTTAATTTTTTGGCTTACATTTTCAAAATGTTATTCACATAATTCATCATTGCACCTTTAGAATATTTCCTCATTTGTTTCTTTGGCGTTATTGCGTTATTAAAACATTTTGTTTAATTTCCATAATGTTTTTTAGTAACCGCAGAAATTGGATGACCGCCCCCACCCCCTTCCTTTCCATGTATTCATCCCGATTATGTTCATTTCAGATAATTACAACATAAAATTTTATAACATAATAATAACAATTTCCTCATTTGTTTCATAAAAATTATTTATGCTGTTAAAAAATTATTAACTACAAAATATTTATTATGGTGAATAAAAAAGAAGAATAATCTAAACCATTATTTATTATTTTGAATGAAAACACATTATAGGCAAAAATTATTTATTATGTTGCATAAAAAAAAATTATAAGTTAAAAATTATTTATTATGTTGACTTAAAGCATTATAAGCTAAAAATTATTTATTATGCTGAATAAAAAAATAATTATAAGCTAATAAAGTATTTCTAATGTTGACTTAAAACATTATAAGCAAAAGATTATTTATTATGGTAAAAAAAAAAAAAACTAAAAAAAACTTTTATGTTGAATAAAATAATGTTATAAGCTAAAAATAATTTATTATGTTGAATAAAATAACATTAAAAGATAAAAAATTATTTATTATGTTGATTTAAAATTTATAAGCTAAAAATTACTTATTATATTGAATAAAAAATAACATTATAAGTTAAAAATTATTTATTATGTTAAATAAAATATTGTAAGCTAAAAAATCATTTATTATGTTGAAAAAAATAACATTATAGGTTAAAAAATTGTTTATTATATTGAATAACATTTCTATGATTAAATATTGAATAACAATTCATCTGTAAATCACAAAAGAAAAAATATATTCCATCCACTAAACGAACCAATTTATGAGCATTTATGATGCTTCTTAATCAGCCACCAGTAACCACAGAAAACACAATTAGTCAAACCCTTTACTCCATGCTGAAAGCATATTAAGATAGCAGGAAAAAAAACCCTACCCACTACTCTTTCGGCAAGTTGAGACGCGAATAAATCAACTTTGCATCTTAATAATAGCAACAAGAGGATTTGATTAAAGGATTGGTTTGGTTTGTCGCTCTACGGTCATCTTGTGCACACTTTAGGCTAAGCAGACCGGGACCTACAGTTTAAAATGGATTCTGAACCACTGCGAACATCCATGGCACTGCCGGGAATCGAACCCGAAACCTGTGGTACCAGAGCTCCAGAGCGCTAGCCACTCGGTTGATTAAAGGAAGGAAAGAAATATTTTACTTTCAGTTTCTTCTTTTGCGTATTGCTGTTTTTCTTTTTCTTTTTCCGCCGAACAAGTCTTCTCAATTAGGTGTCTCGGTCGCTCACAACGAACAAATATTCAGGAGTAAACGTGAATTTCCCGACTCATAACTCAGCTTCTACTCAACTTTGTAAATTAGTTTAGGAGATGTGCTTTTAAAATGCGCATAAATTTTGCAGCTGCTGTGAAAAAAAAAAATAAATAAATAACAGCAGCACGCGAAAAAGAAGAAAACGAAAGTAAAATATTTCTTTCCTTCCTTTAATCAAATCCTCTTGTAGCTATTATTAAGATGCAAAGTTGATTTATTCGCAGCTCAACTCGCCGGAAGAGTAGTGGGAAAGGTTTTTCCTGGTATCTTAATATGCTATCAGCACGTAGTAAAGGGTTTGACTAATTGTGTTTACTGGTGGCTGATTGAGTTGCATCATAAATGCTCATAAATTGGTTAGTTTAGTGGACGGAATATACTTTTTCTATTGTGATTTACAAATGAATTGTTATTCAATATTTAATCACAGAAATGTTATTCAACATAATAAATATTTTTTTTTAGTTTATAGTGCGTTTTTATTAAACATAATAAATACTGTTTTAGGTTATAATGTTATTTTATTCAACATAAAATAATTTTTGCTTATACTATTAATTTATTCAATATAATAAGTAATTTTTAGCTCATAATTTTTTTATTTAACATAATAAATAATTTTTAGCTTATAATTTTTTATTCGACATAATAATTTTTAGCTTTTTTTTTTTATTCAATATAATACATAAATGTTTAGCTTGTAATATTTTATTTAACATAACGAATAATTTTTAACTTATAATTTTTAATTCAACATAATAAATAATTTTTTAGCTTATAATCTATTTTTCAAAATAATAATTAATTTTTAAATTATAATTTTTTATTCAAAATAAAAAATAATTTTTTATCTTATTCTTCTTTTATTATTAATTTATTCTTTTATTAAATATTATTTAGTTAATAATTTTTTTTATCAACATAATAAATAATTTTTATGTTGTTATTTTGACGAATTCTATGCGGGAAGGGGAGAGGCGGTCTATTTTTCTCTGTTACTAAATTTAAATACTTTCCATTATTGTAAATTTACAAAGTTTGTACTATGTACTTTGTACTATGTTTTAAAAGGAATAAATCTAAATAAATCTTTCTTCTAGAAATTACTATTAATCATATAGCCAATCAATACATGCTAATGATATGCTCAATACATTTATAATCCTATATTTGTAATTTGTTAATTAAACAAGAAAAACATATTAACAAAAGTTATCTTAAAATATGAATAACATTATTTCACTACCGCAATTCAAAACCAGAGCTTAAAAAATTCCCAGATCAACAATAAATTATTGCAGCAGCTGCGAGGAATTTATGCGCATTTTAAAAGCACATCTCTAAACTAATTTACAAAGTTGAGTAGAAGCTGAGTTATGAGTCGGGAAATTCACGTTTACTCCTGAATATTTGTTCATTGTGAGGGAGCCAGAGACCTAATTTAGAAGACTTGTGTGGCGAAAAAAAAAAAGAAAAACAGCAGCACGCGAAAGCAGAAAATGAAAGTAAAATATTTCTTTCTTTCCTTTAATCAATTCCTCTTGTTGCTATTATTAAGATGCAAAGTTGATTTATTCGCGTCTCAACTTGCCGAAAGAGTAGTGGGTAGGGTTTTTTCCTGCTATCTTAATATGCTTTCAGCATGGAGTAAAGGGTTTGACTAATTGTGTTTTCTGTGGTTACTGGTGGCTGATTAAGAAGCATCATAAATGCTCATAAATTGGTTGGTTTAGTGGATGGAATATATTTTTTCTTTTGTGATTTACAGATTAATTGTTATTCAATGTTAATCACAGCAATGTTATTCAACATAATAAATAATTTTTAGTTTATATTTTTTTATTCAACATAATGAGTATTTTTTAGCTTATAATTTTTATATTCAACATAATAAATAATTTTTCTGCTTATAATTTTTTTTATTCGTATTAAATCATTTTTAGCTTATAATTTTTTATTCAACATAATAAATAATGGTTTTGTTTATAATGTGTTTTTTATTCAACATAATAAATAATTGTTTTGTTTATAATGTGTTTTTATTCAACATAATAAGTAATATTTTAGCTTATATTTTTTAATGAATATAAGAAATAATTTTTAACTTATAATTTTAAATTCAGAAGAATAAATAATTTTTTAATTATAATTTTTTTATTCAACATAATACATAATAATTTTAGCTTATAATGTTATTTTATTCAAAATAATAAATAATTTTTAATTCTTCTTTTATTCTTTTTTTTATTAATAATTTTTTTATCAACATAATAAATAATTTTTATGCTGTTATTTTGACGAATTTATGAGGGGAAAAGGGGAGCGGTCTACTTTTCTTTGTTACTAAATTTAAAAACTTTCCATTATTGTGCATTTACAAAGTTTGCACCATTAAAAGATTTTAAAAGTAATAAATCTAAATAAATCTTTCTTCCAGAAATTACTATTAATCATATAGCCAATCAATACCTACTAACGATATGCTTAATACATTTAAAATCTTACATTTTTATTTGTTATTTAAATATAAAAATATATTAACAAAAGTTATCTAAAAAATATGAAAAACATTATTTCATTACAGCATTTCAAAACTACAGCTTAAAAAATTCCCAGATCAGCAATAAATTATTGCAGCAGCTGCGAAACTTATACGCATTTTAAAAGCACATCTCCTAAACTAGTTTACAAAGTTGAGTAGAAGCTGAGTTATGAGTCGGGAAATTATGCTGTTATGCTGAAAACATTTAAAGTCTTACATTTTAATTTGTTATTTAAATATAAAAAAAATATATTAACAAAAGTTATCTTAAAATATGAATAACATTATTTCATTAACACAATTCAAAATTAGAGCTTAAAAAAATTCCCAGATAAGTAATAAATTATTGCAGCAGCTGCGAAACTTATACGCATTTTAAAAGCACATTTCTAAACTAGTTTACAAAGTTGAGTAGAAGCTGAGTTATGAGTCAGGAAATTCACGTTTACTCCTTAATATTTCTTCCATTGTGAGCGAGCGAGGGACCTAATTTAGAAGACTTGTACGGCGAAAAAAGAAAAAAAGAACAACAACACGCAGAAGAAGAAAATGAAAGTAAAATATTTCTTTCCTTCCTTTAATCAAATCCTCTTGTTGCTATTATTAAGATGCAAAGTTGATTTATTCGCAGCTCAACTCGCCGAAAGAGTAGTGGGTAGGGTTTTTTCCTGGTATCTTTAATATGCTATCAGCATGAGTAAAGGGTTTTTCGTTTGACTAATTGTGTTTTCTGTCTTTACTGGTGGCTGTTTGAGCTGCATCATAAATGCTCATAAATTGGTTGGTTTAGTGGATGGAGTATATTTTTTTTCTTTTGTGATTTACAGATGAATTGTTATTCAATATTTAATCACAGTTTATTCAACATAATAAATAACTTTTTAGCTTATAATATTTTTTTATTCAATATAATAAATAGTTTTTAGCGTTATTTTTTTATTCCACATAATAAATAATTCTTTAGCTGATAATGTGTTTTCAACATAATAAATAATTTTAGCTTATGGTATTTTACTCCACATAATAAATAATTTAAGTTATAATTTTTTTTTATAATAAATAATTGTTAGCTTATAATTTTTTATTCCAAATAATAATTTTTTTGCTTATAATTATTTTTTATTCAACATAATAAATAATTTTTGACTTATAATTTTTAATTCAGCATAATAAATCACTTTTTGCTTATAATTTTTTAATCTAACATAAATAATAATAATTTTAGCTCATAAAAAATATTTATTATGTCGAAAAAAACATTATGAGCTAAAAAAATATTTGTTATGGTGAATAAAAAAAAATTATAAGCTAAATATTTATTTATTATGTTGAATAAGAAAATAAGCTAAAAAAATGTTTTATTATGTTAAATTAGATTATTAAAATTAATTGTTATCTAAATTTATTCAACATATTAAATAATTTTTAAGCTTATAACGTTATTTTATTCAACATAAAATAAATTTTAGCGTATAATGTTGTTTTATTCAATATGATAATTAATTTTTAGCTTATTCTTATTTTATTCAACATAATAAATATTTTTAGTTAATAACTTTTTTTTATCAACAAAATAAATAATTTTTTATGTTGTTATTTTGACGAATTCTATGTCGGGAAGGATGGTTAATAAATTTAAATACTTTCCATTATTGTACCTTTACAAAGTTTGTACTATTAAAATGTTTTAAAAGTAATAAATCTAAATAAATCTTTCTTCCTGAAATTACTATTTATCATATAGCCAATCAATACATACTAACGATATGCTTAATATATTTAATACATTTATTTTTATTTATTTTTTTTTATTTTTTATTCAACATAACATTAATCCTATGCCCAACCTGGGGGCGGGTCGAGTTACTTATAATTTTTAGTTTCTTTATTATTCAATATAATACATAAATTTGTTAGCTTATAACGTTTTTTTTTTTTTTTTTTCAACATACTAAATTGTTTTTGCTTATAATGTGTTTTTATTCAACATAATAAATAATTTTTAGCTTATAATGTGTTTTTATTCTTATAATGTTTTTTATTCGGCATAATAAATAATTTTTCATGTTGTTATTTTGAAGAATTCTATGTGGGGAAGAAGGAGCTACTTTCTTTACTATTAAATTTAAATACTTTCCATTGTAAATTTCCGAAAATTGTATGATTAAAATGTTTCAGAACTAATTTACTACATTTCAACGTAAAATGCAAGAAATGAATGTTTGATTATCTGCAAAAAAGGAAAAACAGTGTGTCCCAAAATTCAAGCAAGATTTGATTGATTCGGAAATAGTCTGAAATATTTGGTAATAAAAGATCTGATTTTCTATTCAAAATGCAGATAGCGCTTTGGTGCTATTGAGGGAGAGGGAGTTTACCAAATTGTTTTCTAACACAAATAAATCCCTTTGTACCCTTAATTAAATGTGTTACTTCTTGCGTGAATTTTGGGACATCCTTTATTTTTTATTTCCTTCACAAGTATTCGATGTATAGATTATTCACCTTAATAAAATTATTCACGTTGAATGGATTATTCCTCGTAATAAAATTATTTCCCGATTATTCACCATAAATAATTTGCGCAACACTGAGCACAAACGCATTACATTAGAAATTAAGAAGCATTCATAAAATATTTGTCTTCTTTATTTAACATATTTTAACGTGTAAGAAACCACATATCCACTGGAAACTGGGGAAATTCAATTAGTTTTATATATATATATATATGTTCTCAAATCTACATCTGTAGGTCTCAACAATCGCAATTTAATTCATAATATATTTCATATTCATATAATTATTTCATTATTATAAAAATTTAAAAAAAGATTTTTGAATAATAGCAACAATTCTCTCTTTAATAATATCGAATAGACTTTTTTTAATATATGTTCCATCAACATGAAATAAGCAATTTTTTTCATAATTACTTAACAATCTGCTTTTCAAAGAAATAATTGCAGTGACAGGAAAAAATCTGTAATTGCATAGAAAATAATTGTGAATATCATTGTACACTGTTTTTTTCGAAATTAATTGCTACGTTATGCCTGTAGGGTTAATCATATTTATCTGTCACAGTTACAGTTATTTTAGAAAATAAAGATGAATCCTTTGCCAAATTTCTAGAAAATATTGAGACTTTTGAATGTAAATAAATGTTTAATAATTTGCTCACACATTAATTTTGCCAGTTTCTAATTTACCTTTTCCTTCTAATTTGATACAAGTAATATAAAAAAATTTTTAATGTCAATTCCTACTTTTTTTCACTATATTGCAGAAAGTACTTTATAAATAATTTTCATTCATTTTTTTTTACGTTAGAAAAATTTTTCTCTCTCTCTCTCTCTGTCACACACACACATACACACTTTCCATCTCTCTCACTAATTTATTCACGTACTTCATTTTCCATTCTGTTCCCTCCTTGACTCAGACTAGAACCCAGAAAGAAAAAGAATCTGAAAAAGAAATTTTTTTTCCAGCTTCACCACTGACGGTATTTATTCCTGAATTTATATCCTGCTAAATATCTTATATAAGAGAAAATATTTTTCTCCCATATGAAACTAAAATTAATTCACTAAATTTTATAAGTGAATTAATATTTGAAAACACTGTATTAACATACATCAAGTTTCCTCCACTACAAGTTTAAAAAAAATGTATTTGAACTTAAGTGGATGAATAAAAATATTTTATTAACGATGGAAAATTTGAACAAGACATATAAATATATATAGGAAGAGTGTGAATTAATATTAGGAATTGAATAAATAGGAAAAAACCACAATTTTGATTTTCCACAACTAATGATTTCACCCTTTGACTTTTGTGGCCAATAACTGACGCTTATTTCCCTCTGGAAGTTGAAATTCTGACGAATGGAAGAAGCTGGCAGGCATTAAATTGCTGAAATTATCCGCACGCGCGGTGGTTGTTGTGGCGCTAAATAAAGATTAACGATTGCACAAAGCCAAAAGGCAGCATAATTTATCCCAGGAAATTGATAACCAGCGCCCAAATGACCGGAACTGTGGACTCGACAGAAAAGAAGAGTCCTGATGAATGATTATTGTGCGATTAGCCACCTACCAATCGATGTAGAAGACAAGCCAATCGCTGGGCAAAGGGGGAAGTGTCGTGTCGACAATGACATGCACCCTTCTCGAATTGCTGCTCCCTTTCCTGTAACCAAGTCTAGAAGAACTCGAAGGTTGAGATTTATTCCAGCGGACGTGGCATTGAATAATGTATATAAACTTACATCTTCAACAACACGAGAGGTCAAAGATTACCAGAATAGTTTTTCTATTTATATGTGTACCAAAAATAATACACACAAATAATTTTTTATAATAAATTTATAGATTTGTTTCTCAAATGAAGAAATTATGTGCTCAAAAATCACTGAGGATATGAAATCAGTGATATTATAGATATAATCGTTTGATATCAAATATCATATGTTATTAAAAAAATATAACGAAAAAGTAGATAAATAAATAAAACTGAATTATTAATATAGCCTTAAACTTTATTTTCAACTATTTCAATTTATTTCACAAACTATACAGTAAGTTCGGATCTATCTATCGATTCATTGAATATTACATTAAAAAAACTTTTCTGTTTATTTTCGAGAACGCCACAAAATTATTTCTTAAATTATTTTAACATTGAATAGACATAATGAATTAATTAATATTTTCTGTATGATAAAAAATGCAGAAATTTGGATTTATAAAATTTTAACAATGAATTCGTATAAAAAAATATTAGATTTTTTAAAAAATAGGAACATATGGTTTGGTTTGTCGTTTTATGGTAATTTTTTGCACACTTTAGGTTAATTAGACCGGGACCTACAGTTTAACGTGGATTTCAAACCATTAATAAACATCCCTACCACGCCAGGATTCCAACCTGAAGGCTGTGGTACCAAAAGCCAGAGAGCTAGCCAATTGACCACCAGGCCGCTAGACGGATATTCCCTTCATAAATTATTGAAACAACATAATGAAATCCTATTTGATAAATACTCTGGCTTCATCTTTATTACTTTTCTGTAATAAGTTTCTAAAAATTCGATGATAGTTAAATTTTTTGTACAATGAATGAAACTTTCGTAGTTGAGTAATAAATAAATATACATTTCTTGGCAATTGCCGAGGAACAGAAATATTTTTCGAAATAATTTAAAATAATTGTTTGATAAAATGGATTTCAGCATGTGATTAGTAGAAGTACTGTGATATCTTTGTTGTTCCAGATGGTACATATTACTTGCCATAGAATTTCACAAGTAAAGAAAAGAGAGAAAATGTTCCTTAGAATAATTTAAACAGTAACGTTAAATGTTTTCTTGTCAAAATTAAGGCAAGTATATATTCCCAGTGCATTTTAAAACATTTATGCATATTTGACATTTGGTATGCATGCTCTCAACTACATTTTCGAGGAAAGCTAGAGTTTTTTATATTTTTTATGAAGATTATTTTAAATTCCAGCATGTTTTGAGGAAAGTGAACAACAACTCGCCTATGGCACGATAACAGTTAAGTTCGAAAATATGAAATTTAAGTTCGATAAATATGAAAACCATATGATGAACTTAATATTTACCCTTTCTAATGTCTCAAGCAGTTTTGTATGGATTGGCATGAATAGAAAACCTGAGCACACTGAATCACGGAAAAAAACTATGGATACAATAACATCGAGATGTCACTATATCTACGTCACAGTCATGAAGCTGTGTTCTGTAACTATGCAGAATTCAATCACAAACCTCTTTGGATTTAATCTCCAGTTTCATGGAAATTATGGTGATGTTAATAAGCTTCCTTCTGTCTTCATGTTAACTAATACCCAGATAGTTGCCATATCCTTCAACATGTTCTCACAAATCAGTGTTGCCTTCAGTAGCTTTTTAACCCCTATTTTTCTTGAGAAATTCTGGTAAAATATATCTTCTTATTAAGCTTTCCAATAAACTTGTTGTGAGTGACACTTTTCCCTTTCTCAAAAGTTTCCAACTGCTCCATCATCATTAATCACATTCACGTGAAACTTTAAAAACATTTTGCCCTTAATGAAGGTAATTTCGTGAAATTCATAAAAGAATGAATGAATAAATAAAATTTAAGACATTATCTTCAAAAACACAAAACTTGATTTTCCCCTTCAAGTTTTATTACTTGAAATATAAAAAAATAAACTTTTTGTGCAGACTGTATTATATTAAAATAAAGTATTTTACTCAACAATGCTTTTTTAAATTTATTTCTTCTTCGATCACTTTTTGCAGTAATCAGTTGTCGATTAGCAGTTGTTATTTCGATATATATTTTTAACAACAAAAATTAAATGTATGATTAAAATCAGATTTTCTTAAAAAATAAATTACTGATTAAATTTTTTTTTTGATGAACGAATCACAATATTCTTAATTAAATATTTATTCTAGTGATTGCATATGTTACTTGTTCCCTTCATAGGCTTCTGGGAAATAATTTGATTTGTATACTTTCATGAACATTTTACCAATACTATTAAGTTAAAAAAAAATGATGTTGATGTCCGTTTACTATGCCATTATTTATTATAGAATGAAAATTCTAATATTTAGAATAATTTTGTAGTATGTATTATATTTCTTTTTCATATAAATAAAAAAACGCATTTTACAATAAATTATTATCGTTAAAAGTAAAACTTTAATATAGAAAATAATCTACAAAGTCCTTTTCTAAATATTCCAAATAAAATTCCCTAGTAAAAAGGACAATCTAGTCAAAGTCCTTATACTTTTTTTCTTGGGGCTTATCTTTTTCATGTTTATCTTTCTTTCTTTCTGATAAAAAATGTTTTGTGTTTTAACAGCATAAACTCCAAGAAAAATTGTACTTGATTAAGGTTAGTCTACATAAATAATCAACTATCTTATATAATTCAAAACTTCCAACAGATAGAACGAAAGAGCCAAACAAATTGAAAATTCTATTTCAAGAAATGCATCTTGATTCGGTATATTTTTTTCAATGTTTCAAATATTACAAACATCATTTTTATTGGATATCGCAGAAATAAATTTTACTGTATTTCTTAGGAATTCTAGTAAAATATTTAATCTGATTTAGCTGTGCCATAAATAAATTACAGCTGCAAAATAAACATTATCAAAAAGACACAAAGTAGCAAATCTTTAAGATTAGTATCTGCAATATTTTGAATTTATCTATATGGAATTTTATTTTTATGATTATAATTTGTTTACTTGATACAAAATAGATAAAGATGTAGTTATAAAATAATATTACTATTAATAATATAAATAATTATTACAAAAATTTATTTCTGCATTTCATATGAGATTACTGTAACTATACTAGATTTCATTGAAATACTCAAATTTATAATAATTATATATTAAAACTTAACCAATAACCAAAATTGTAAATCATAGAAACACATTTGTAAATTATAAACTGTTTGAAGAAGAAGGATAAGACAGCTTCACTTTATTACTCTTTACCTTGAAATGTGTTTGTTCTGTATTTAAATTATAATTTAAAATCTGGTGTTGAATTAACTTTATGAAAAAACATTTTAAATCAATGTTAAAATTTTTTTTCTTTTAATTAAATTGAATTTTCTTTTTCAAATATTACAAGAAGAAGAAAGTAGCAAGTCAAGATCCAAATTACAGAGATCTTGACTTACCACTTGCCCACAGAGATAACAGTCAACAACCTGGCCATTTAAAAAGAGAGTTGAAAGAGTATCCAAGCTGGGGTATAACACTTTTTTTTTTTTTTTTTTTGCAAACTGTGACCGGACTTATTTCAGAGCAGAACATAACTTTTGACTGTTTTTTTTCAGTATATTATTCAGCGTGTATTTTAACAATAAACTAAATGTGCATTAAATGGTTCAATTGTAAGTGGAACTCTGTGAACTCCAGGTGGCAGAACTCTGTGGTGCCATTCGCAGGTGGAATTCCAAAATTAATTGTATAATGCTACAATTAATTTTGGAGTTCCACCTGTGGAACAATTAACTTGACTGGACTACTCACTACTCGTGAATCTCTACTAAATTAAAGAAAACTTTTAATTAAATTTTACTGCAAATTACTTATAGACGTTAAGCACAAACCTTACTTCATTGTGTTTAACATTTTGGCTGTTGAATGGCAGAAATAATAATTGCAAAACTGTGCATAATTATGTCATTTGCTTTAAAAAAGCAAATCTAAAATAGTGAGGCAATTTGTGGCTTATTTGCCTAAAGAAAATCACTTTAAGTCCTCCATTTGCTATAGCCGCAATTTATTTATATGGCCCTTTCTTCATTAAGTATAAGAACCAACGTAACTCGATAAAATATATGTTGCATTTTTTTTTACCTTACGAAGCGCGTAATTAATTCAGAAATTGTAACAGATTTAACAAGTAAGGAATTGATTGAAAAGGCATATTAAAATATTTTCGCAAGACGCAGTGTTTTTCCCTTCATATTTTTCAATAATTCTTTACTTTTCCAAATGCCAATTCTGATGTGAGGAAATTATATAATAATCTTATTATAATTTTAGATCATTTGTCATTATTTCTTGTTACTGAATTCAATTCTTTAAAATTTCTTATCCCCAGGTCTCGCAATTTTCATAGGATACGGAGGTTAAAGTAAAACCAAACATCACTTAAAAATACTGTAAAGAAACTCAAAATTAACATTAGAAGAATTTTCAACTGTCATTAACCAAATTAAATGAATTTTAAATATGACTATTTTATCTCTTTCCTCTAATCCAACCGATTTCGAAATTTTAACATCTGGACATTTTTTGATAGAAAGCCTTATTAATAGTATTCTTGAACCTTGTATTTCAGATGTTCCAGATAATAAAGTCTCACATTGGCAAAAAGTCATCAAAATTAATCAAAAAATAATCTACAGATTTTGAACAATTTGCAACAACGGAACAAAGGATTATCTGAGCAAAATAATGTCATACTAGTTTCTCTCATGTTGCTTAAACATCTACCAGTATATTTATCGATTATTGGTCATATTCAAAACAAAATACCTGGAAATGATGTTAAAATTATAGTTGTTTTAGTTAAAACGCCACATGGACTTTTTAAAAGCACCATTCTATTAGTTCTCTTTTACCAGATAATAACACTGCAATGTAAAATGATTATATACTGCAATATTTATATATTTTTTCACTGTAAATTGCGATCAAAATTGCTAGTTATCATGTGCTATGGTATCAATATTCGCTATTTTAGAATGCAAGCAACATTAATTATGGAAACTTTGTCATATTATTTGTTTTGTTAACATGTTACATTTTTATATGAATATTTTAATACGGACGGTATGTTTTTTCAGTTGAGTAAAATCAGTCCTTTCCTTGCCAGGTCACGTGTTGATAATTTCGATCAGACGTCTGGTGGAACAACATCAACCTTAGTTCTGTTAATAAAGTTTGTTATTGTTATAATTTGAATTGATTTAATTGAAGAAGTCTACTTATAATCTTATACTTAATAGTATATTTATATCTCTCTCTTAGCGCGACCGTTTTCTCTTATAAAAATTAGTTCTATCATTGCAAGTTCTTTTGTTGATAATTTCAATATCAGACGTCACATTATTTCTGTTAATAACGTTTGTTATTGTTATAATCGAATTGGTTTAATTAAAAAAAAAGTCTACTTATAATTGAAAAAAAAAATGAAATAAAAACTTCGTATCAAAAAAATAACTAAGTTTAACAGACTTACAAAAAATATTTTATTTTCATTGTTAAAATGTTTTGAATTTTAAGTTTTTTAACAAGAAGAATCGCAAGATGCAATTTCTCTCCCTAGAGAAATTTAGTAAAATTTTAAAGCACCATTAAAAAATTGAAAGCGAATTTATATACTTTCTGCTTGAGATCCTCTCAAAATATACATATAAACGTCTGCTTTAAAGAAAATGATTGCTTTCTATTTGCCGAATTCTGACGTCCTAAAGTGAATTCTCTGCTCTATAAACCTTTTGAAAGCTTCACTGGAGAAGTCGGGAGTGCTGAGCCATCGGATTCATTTCAGTAATAAAAAGTTTGGAAAGTCAGGAGGCTTGAAAGGAGATATTTAGAATTTCTATTTTCTGCTATGATATATTTCATAAAAAGAAACATAGTTTTTAAATGTTCATTTAACAAAATTTAAGTAAATATTTAGTTTTTCTTTCTAATTATTTAGTAGAAACATACATAACAAATAACAATATTTTTACATGTAAAATTTTATTAGACTCTGGTAAAAGTTATAAGGCGAAATATTTATAAAACAATTGCTAGAATTTTCCTTTTTTTATAAATAAATTCTTCAGGTAGACCCTATTACGTTATAAAGCTCCAGGAAAACTTAAACGCATGAAATTGTTTGAAACTCTTTCTAACCTTATTTCTCTTTTTATAATTTAATAATTCTCATTACAAAATGAATAATGTTTGGTAAGAATCATTTGTACTTCATTTCATTGGAGTATTATAAAAAGAAATTAAAAAGGATTAATAAATGTATGAAATGCTTTGCGAGCATAATGCCGAAAGTATCATATTATTCATGTCAGAGACATTAATAGAGTTAATAAATAATAGGATCTTTATTTCATGTTTATTAATTTGGCTATTTTGTAAATCTTTCTTGGTTACATATACTGTATTATCCAAAATATATACCAAACCTTTTTTAACGAATAAAAGCGTATACGTATTTATTACAGATGAGCATATAATTCAATTCGTATTCTACAGATAGTGCTACATGGACAATCCTTAAAATTAATTTTAATTTTTGCTAACTTGTGTATAAAAATAGAATTTTTCTATTCTATGGCAATGGTTAGAGGAAAGGAATTTTGTTTTCGGATATTGTTTCAATACTATTGACTCATACTGGGTTACGCATTGAGTTGGGTAAGAAATTCAATGAAAATAAACCCACTGTGATAACGATTCGAAATTTAGCGAAGAATTTTGGTTAAACTTTATTGTAACAGGCAGAGTCCTTTAAGAACAAAAGCTTTATGAAATATCTGTTTTTGAAAGTAGTCCGCATTTTTATTTTGTGAAAAACAAATAGAAGGAAGAATCAATTGGCTAAAATAGATAATTTAAATACATACTTAATATCTACAACAGCCCTACGCTGAGTACATTTTTACTAAAGTTAAGTTATTCCCTTGTTGTTATAATTGGACTTCAGTGAAAAAGCAAATTTCTTGAAAATACATGTACTGAATTCTACTGTATAAATTATACTTGTGTTTGTATATTTTATATTTTTCAAATTTATGTACATATTTTCAAGAACTTCTCAAGTCTAGAAGTTTACACACTGTGTCTCCTTACAGTACTACCCGCAGAGAATTCGACCATTCATTTTACAAGCCATAGATTGACACTAAATTTATTGAAGTGCAGTGGAAGTTGTCTTTATCACATCCTTGTGAAAATCGCGATAAAAACATCGCTTTCTTTCTCCCTCCGGACACCAGTGCCCACCACAAAAACACAGAAATAAAACTGAAAGATGACTTTTTCCACCTTATCTCTTCCATGGTGGTTCTGCTGTTAAGGAAGAAAACGGTCTTCAGATAAATTGAAGTAAGGCGTCGAAGAAACACATTTAGGGTTTTGAAACATGATGACTATCAAATAAAGTCGAGACTTGGTTCAACATTTTTTTTATCTTTCATCTTTTCTCTATTATTTTTTTTATATTTAAGAGAGAGCTTTCAGAAGAAGTTATTTAAAGCATTGGTTGTAAGAAATATGAAATTTTCACATTAAGTTAAGTCAGTGTGTAAATTATGGTCACTCAGTGTACTGAAATATTCAATTAGTTTAAAGTAATTTAAGAATGAAAAATATGTGAATTTTAAATTTATTATTTTATAAGGTTTTGTTAATATTTTCTATTTTTTAAATTTTATCATGAGTCTCTATATTAAATATTTTTACCATTATTTATTTTTACACCTCTCAAATTAAGTATATAACGTTCCCAAAGAAAATTCAGTACAAAAATTAAATTAACATTGATCTCGTTAAAATAATTTTATGCTAAATTTTAATTGGTTTATTTTATTGATATAATTATTTGCAAAAACATTGAATTGTCAAAATATAACACAAATTCTTGGGATAAATCACACATACTGAAAATTATCTATATTTATCAAAATTATCTATATAAATCATATATTTATATTTATCTTAATAATAAAATTATATTTCTTTTTAATATAAAAGAATAAAATCAAATTTCTATTGCATGAATTTAAAATATATATATATGTGTGTGTGTGTGTTTGTGTATTTATGAATATATATATATATATATATACCAAGATGGAAACCGATTTAGCAATAATTTAATACTTTTAAAAACTTTCATCAAAACCTGTTTTTAAAATTTACATTTTAAAAATATTAAATAAAAATTACATTTTTATTTATTTTTAACTTATAAATCACTTACATCAACAACATTAGTATTTATAATAAAAATGAAGATTATACAAGCCTTGCTAATAAAATGAAAATTCTTCCTTCTTTGATAGATATAGAGTTTTACAATATGTTTCATTTTCTAAAAAGTTGTCTTTTTCAAAAACTTGATTTCTGAATAAAATCAGATTTCAATATATTACAAATCTATAATATATTACAAATCTATAATATATTGATTCAAATATATTACAAATCAAACTAAACAGACAGATTAAACTAAACTTACATATATTCAAATAAATCACAAATCTATAACTAAACAGTTACAGATTTGTCAATTTAATGCAAAAAAATTATTTATTTTTAGCAGTTTTGCATTAAAATAAGTTTCTTTTTATACTTTTCTGAAATTATTTGAATTTTTTCAAAAATAAGAAGTTTTGAAACAGCTTTAAAAGGAACTCTTTAAAAAAGAAAATTTATTGACTTACATTAAAATATGCTTTTAATATAAAAAGTTATAGTTTTTAATCAAGATTTTATCTTTCATCATAAATGTCACTTTTCTGAAATGTATACTGCAGCATTAATTAAAAAGAACTTGAAATGGAGGTAAAAAATTGACAGCTTAGAAAAGAAATATCTATTAATATTTTGAATAAATTTCTATTGCATGAATTTAAATATATATATTATATAACCTATATACCAAGATGGAAACCAATATATCAATAATGTAAAAAAATTGCAAAATCCTTGGTGCTTACATTTTTTAAAATATTCCATTTTTTAAAAATACTACATTTTTAAAATGCTACATTTTAAAAATATTACATGTACTTACAGTTTTAAATTCATTATAGAACATTTACATAAATAACAGTGTTTATAAAAATGAAGATTATACTAGCCATATTAATAAAATGAATAATCTCCTTTTAAATAGATATAGTGTTTATAATAAAAGTTGCATTCTCTAATATTTATCTCCCAAAAATATGATTTCTGAATAAAATCAGAATTTAATATATTGATTTTAAAAATTATTTCAATATATTGAACTAAACAGTTATAGATTTATCGATTTAATGCAAACATAATTTATTTTAGCAATGTTGCATTAAAATGTACTATTTTCAGTATACTTTTCAAAAAATTTTCAAACGTAAGAAGTTTTGAAAGAAAATTTATTGACTTACATTAAAAATATGCTTTTAGTATAAAAGTAATTCCAGTTTTAATCAAGATTTTTATCTTTCATCATAAACGTCACTTTTCTGAAATGTATCCTCCAGCAGTGAAAAAGAACTTGAAAATGGAGGTAAAATTGACAGCGCCGAAAAGAAGTTGGAAATTGCAAAATTAGATTTCTTTCTTTCCATTTCGATTTAACCATTCCATTTTTCTAAAAATAAGAAAAAAATTCTCTTTGAACGAAATATGAACCGTGTCATAAATTCTGAAATGAGAAAATTCGAGGACACTTTTTGATTTTAGGGAATAGTGCATTTAAGGTTTTTACTATTTTAGTAGGTAGATAAATTGAAAGTCATGTTGAAATGTCACTATTGTCTTCTGACTTTTGCTTAAAATATTTCAGAGTCAATTTTACTTAATAATTTAGTTTTATAAATAATTCCATATTTAAATAAAGTATTACATATTTTAATAATACTTACAAACTTCAGACCTTTTTGAATATTTATTGAATCAAATTAATTAGTTTATGAAATAAAAGAATAATAAAAAAAATTAAATAAAGTTTTTTAAAAAGGAGCATTAGAAAAAAAGAGTTTCTTTAAGATTAATAAAATTAATTGAAATAATACTAAAAAAAAAAATATTAATTATTATTTTAATTGTATAAGAGTAAAAGCTATTACGAAAATAATTTTATGTTAAAGTTTAATTGGTTTGTGTAATTGATATAATCATTTGCAGAAACATAAGTTGTTAAATTAAAATAACATTCATGCATATTGAAAATTATCTTTTAAAACATATATTTTTACTATGAAAGAATAAAGTTTCAAAATTAAAAATTATTATTAAATTATGTATATTTAGCATTTGTTTAATTGACTTTAATTGTTAAATTCTATAATATTATTAATAACAAAGATAAGGTGTTGATAATGACATTCTGGAGTGATGAACAGCACATCAGATTAATAGTAAAAATTATATTAATCAATGCTTTGTTTTTCATCATTTTTTTTAAGACGAAATAAATATTTTGGGAAGAACTTTTCAAACAGGTTCTTTTTGAATACTGGATGATTGATTTGTAATGGATGTAATTGTTTTTTAACTTCTTTTTAAAGTTATTCACATTTTCCAGTACGTAAATAGTTTTCATTTGCTCAAATTAAATATGCAGCATAATTTGAATCCACAGTTATTAAAAAATGCATTTATATAAAAAGTTCAAACGTATGTAATAGAAATTGAAAAAGTTTAAATATGAAATTAAATAATGAGTTTAAATATGAGTTTAAATAATTTTTCAGTTTCAATTCCAGGTGTATTAAAAAGTTTTTAATTTTTATTATCATAGCATTAAAATTAAGCTATGTAATATAATTTCCTTGTTTATTTCTTTTCAATGTTTTGAGTAACCATCATAAAATTTCTATTTGAATATTGCATTTTATTTCATTCTAACTCTTTTAAAATGTCTTAAATTTAGACATAAAAATAACTGAAATACAATTTTAGATTTATTTATTTTTATAATTTAAAACAATTACGTAATATTTTTATAATTTTAAATAATTTCTTAGTATTTATATAGTTTTAAAATAATACTTAGTAATTGTATAATTTTTAAAACACTTATCATTTTTATTATTAAATGACAACTCTGCAAACTTATTTTTAACTATACAATGTTTACTTTTATACGATTGCATTTTAATTATATCAATCAATATTTTGCTGAAAGTTTAAAAAAAAAGTGTAGTTTTTTAAGTATAATTTCAATACGTATTTAGTATAGTATTACAGTATTACCATTTTAGACTTATCTTTACTCTTATTAGTATAAAACCACTTTTAAAAGACTTAGAACTAAATAATAAATTAAAATATTTTGAGAAATATTTTAGAATAGACGATGTGAAATATAGACCCTTTTAACTGAATTTCGCAAAGGAAACTTTTGACAAAGATTACTCACGTATAATTGATGATTCTTAGAGAGGGGATAATTAATCATTCTTTGTTTTATATCAGTTGGAGTTTCCTCTCAGCCTGCATTCGGAAATTCATCATTTTGAGTATTTGACAGATAATGAAAGCTGTTCATTTCAGTGAGTGGTTGAGAAATGGGAAAAAGAAGAAGTACATTTAAGATGCTTTATTCATCATATTGAAATGCAATCGTATTAAAAATCATTTTGAAAGAGAAATACATTTCATTGGTATACTACATTAATTTTAACCATTAACGTGAATAGTACTTTTTAAAAATAATTTTTCAGTGCACAATTATACAACATTTTATTGAAGAATAATTATATAACTAATATGAAAATATTATTTTTTTTTCAAATAATTCTATAATAAATAATATTTTAATTTTAAAATAATTTTCCTTTTAATCATCATAGAAAATAAAAAATGAAATTTACAGAAATAAATAATTAAATAAAACACTTTTATCAAGGTGGATTAATTATAGGTTAAGGAAAGAGCTAATTTCCTTTTCGTAAATACACCTTTTAGGTTTCGTATTCAGAGGAAGTAAAGTTATTTTCTAAAAACAAATCATTTGTACCCTTTATTAAAATCATTACTTTTTGGGACAACCTATATTTTTTATTTCAGGAATTTTGTGTTCTACTTGCCTATAGCCACTAATAGATCGTCCCTGAAGGAAGAACTATTTTCAATTAAATTTTTCAGATTTTCTTATAAAAATCAAAATATTGTACCTATATATGTGCCAAACTACTTTCTCTAAAAATATTGCCACTGGACAAGAGACAGTAAAATAGTTTATGGTATTGAATTACTTTGTATATAGTTAATTTACTTGACTTTAATTATATAAAATTATTGCTAATTTATTTCAGTTTTTATTTTATTCTTTTTAAAAATTATTAGTTATAACCAGCATTGTCTAATTACAGAAAATAAAATATTTTTAGTATTGGTAAACTTTATTAAGTAAAATTATTTCAGCAGAATTAAAAGTGTGATATTTTAAATCACTCACTTTTTCATAATGTTTAAAAATAGTATAAATATTATAATATTGAAATGAATGATATTTATAATATATACTTCATTAAGATTTATTAATTGATCAATTAATAAATCCTAATGAATTTAGGAATCCTCAATTTTTTTCATTTTAAATCTGTTAGTATTTTCTGTTAAGTATAGTAACTAGTTTGGAAAACTGATCGAAAAGTAATGTAAATTTACTATTTTATTTATTTATTATTTGTTTTTACTATAACTTAACTAATGTCACCAATCAACTTTTTTAATGCTGGCCCCATCAGGTGGCTAAAAAAAATCTGATGATAACAAATAATAAGTTGTATTATTAATTAAAAATAAATTTATTTCATTTTCATAATTTTGTTCGATTTTTTTGAACAAAATTATGAAAACCATAGAAGAAAAATTTAACTTCTAAATGTTACACATTTTAAGTTATGTTAGAGAAAACACACATATATATATCTAATTACATATGCATTGATTATACACCTGCAAGACAATAAATCCTAAAACAAAAACATCATACAAATCCATTTCTTTCCATAGCTCAATTAAAAAGAAAGCGACTAGCTTAATCCTCATTAGGAAGAGTAGGATCAGAATTGGAAAAATAATCAGAATTACAAGAAAATAGCATCGATTGTCCTTTGTGGCTGCTTCGAAATTGCGATATTAAGCAGATTCGGTGGGAAATGTAACAGTAAATCGAATTGCTCGATGTGAATTTTCTGAATTTGACTTTGAAGATACTTTTGCATATTTAGTATTACACTCAATATCCTTTGGGATTTGGTTCCTGGTGAATGCCCTGGTGGTCCCCATTTTTTTACTTTCCCCATCAGTGAAATTTTTATTATTCTGATAAAGGCCCATGCAAATGAAAATAAATTTGAACTTCTTTGCAGTTCTCTTAAATTTTATAATGTGTTGAATTGAATGCAATGAAGAAAACCACACATCAAAATTTCGTAAAGTATTATACAATTTGTTTACACATATTTATAAAAAAAAAAGTGCTATAATGGCCTGATGAGCTTTTGATTTAGACAACTCTATCTCAAGTCAACCTATTTTTACAAATCTAAAGTTTATGTCTTTATGTTTTAAATGAAAATTACATTAGTTTACTATATGATAAATGATGATTAGTGTTAGATTAATTATAATGATGATTACATTATGATTAATGTTAAGTTAATATATTTATGTATTATTTATGTTATATATTTCATATATTTTTATGTCATCAAGGTGATTACATTATGATTAACGTTAGTTTCCATTTCTTAGATGACAATAATGAATTAGTCGGAGGAATAACAGGAAATTTTAAAATTAGGTTTAAGAATGAGAATAAGGAGACAGGAGTAAGAAAACTTTTCAAATACTGACTCTGGCTTTTTTTCCTAAGAGTTCAAAATGCAATGGCACTAAGGAACGATGTTGATTCAATAAAGAGCTAATCCCTTTGTGAGTTAATCAGCGGAAATTTGCAGGTTTATTGGGCAGTAGGGAGTGTTTAAAGAGTACATTCCTCCACATTAGAAAAAATAAATTGCATCTAAGAAATAAAAAGAATTCTTATAGAACCTCATTCCTTCCTGAAACAGAGAAGCTCAAGAAATGTTAAAGCACATGCTGTTATTCCTTTATTATAAAAGTATTGTTTAACGTTGTTTAACGTAAACGTTAATATATATGTTAACGTATTAACGTTGTTGTTAATACTTTATTTATAAAATATTAACTTGTTTAATACAAAGTCAGGAGGATTGTAAAAGTTAAGTTAAAGTTTAAATTAAAAGTTAGAAGTTAAAGTTAAGGAAGTTAAAGGTTAGTTGAAATTAAAGTTAAGTTAAGTTAAAGGCCCGAGAGC